>RXID01016170.1:0-22806 GCA_005019695.1 Trichopus zeylanicus subsp. travancoricus | reverse complement strand
TGCTGCAATAGAAATAGTAGCTGTTGAAGTAGTACTAGTAGTAGTAGAAGCACTCGTACCTGAAGTACTAGTAGTAGTAGAAATAATAGTAGCACTTGTAGCCGTAGTAGTAAGAGTAATAGTAGCAGCAAAAGTAGTAGTAATTGTAGCTGTAGTAACAGTAGTTGCAGTAGAAGCAGTAGTAGTAATAGAAGTAGTAGTGCAAAAGCAGTAGTCATGGTGGTTGTGGTCACAGTAGGAGTAGTAGTAGTGGTAGTAGTAGATGTAGTAGTAGTAGTTGTTGTTGTAGTTGTATGAATAGCAGCAGTAGTAGTTGCAGTAGGAGTGGTAGCCGTAGAAGTAGTACTAGCAATAGTTGTAGTAGCAGTTGTAGGAGGAGGCAGAGGAGGAGTAGTAGTTTTAATAGTAGTATTAGTAGCAGTAGTACTAGTAGTACTAGTAGTAATATTAGTATTAGTAGTAGTTGTTGTTGTTGTTGTTGTTGTTGTTTTTGTTGTTATTGTTGTTTTTATTATAGAAGTAGTAATAGTAGTAGAAGCAGTAGTAGTAGTCGTGGTAGTAGTTATTGTAGAAGTAGAAGTAGACATAGTGGTAGTAGTTGCAGAAGTAGTAGAAGTAGGGGAAGTAGTAGTAATAGCTATAGCAGCCTTAGTAGTAGCAGCAATGTTAGTATAAGTAGGAGTAGTAGTATAAGTAGTAGAAGTAGCATTAGTAGTAAAAGAAGTTATAGTTGTAATAGCAGTAGTAGTTGTATTAGAATTAGTAGTAGCGATAGTAATTATAGTAGTAGTAGTAGCAATAGTGGCAATAGTAGTAATAGTAGTATTAGTAGTAGTAGTACTAGTACTAGTACTAGCAGTAGTTGTTGAGGGATTAGCCATAGCATTTGTAGTAATTGGAGTAGCACTAGTAGTAGTAGTAGCATTAGAAGCAATAGTAGTAGTAGTACTAATAGTAGTAGTTGTAGTAGTAGTAGTAGAGGCCGTAGTAGTAGTAGTTGTTGTTGTAGTCATAGTAGTGGCAATAGTAGTAGGAGTAGCAGTAGCAGTAGTAGTATTAGTACTAGTAGTAATAGTAGTAGTAGTAGGTGTCACAGAAGATATTGTAGTAGTACTAGTAGTAGTAGTAACAACTATAGTAGCAGCAGTAGTAGCAGTAGTACTAGTAGTAGCAACAATATTAGTAGTCACTGTCGGAGGGGTAGTAGTATTGCCAGTAGCAGCAGTGTTAGTTGTAGCAGTAGCAGTAGTAGTATTAGTAATAGCAGTTGTATTAACAGAAGTAGTAGTAGTAGGTGTAGTAGTAGTAGCTATAGTAGTTGTAGATTAGTGTTAGTAGTTGTCGTAGTAGAAGATGCTGTAGCAGTAGTAGAAGTAGTAGAAGCAGTAGTACTAATTGTAGTAGTGGTGGTAGTAGTAGCAGTAGTAGCAGTAGTAGCAGCCATATTAGCAGTAGTAGTTATCGTAGTAGTAGTCATGCCAGTAGCAATCATAGTATTCGTAGTAGTAGTAGTCGTCACTGTCGTTACTATAGTAGTAGTAGTCACAGTAGTTGCGGTAATAGGAGATGTAGCAATAGTAGTAGAAGTAGTAGTAAAGACAGTAGTATTAGCAGTAGTAATAAAAGTAGTAGTAGCAGCAATAGTAGTAGTAATCATAGTAGTAGTACTAGCAGTAGCAGTAGTTGTAGTAGCAGTAGTAGTTGTTGTTGTAATTGTAGTAGAAGTAGTTGTAGTAAAAGTAGTAGTTGAAGTATTACTATTAGAAGAAGTTATAGTAATAGTAGTAGCAGCAGCAGTAGCAGTAGTAGTAGTAGTAGTAGTAGTAGTAGTAGTAGTAGTAATAGTATTAGTGGCAGTAGTAGTAGTAGTAGAAGTAGTAGTAGTAGCCATAGTAGTAGTAGTATTAGTAGTTTCAGTAGGAGTAGTAGTAGTAGCAGCAGAAGTAATAGTGCTACTTATGGGAGTTGGAGTAGTAGTTGTTGTTATTGTAGTAGCAGCCGTAGCATTAGTAGCAGTTGTAGTAGTGGTAGTAGTAATAGTAGCAGTAATAATAATAGTAGTAGTAGTAGTAGTAATAGTAGTAGTAATAGTAGTAGTAGTACAAGTAGTTGCATTTGTACTAATAGCAGTAGCAGTAGCAGCAGTAGCAGTAGTTGAAGTAGTAGTAGTAACAGTAGCAGCAATAGAAGTAGTAGTAGTTGCATTTGTACTAATAGTAGTAGTAATAGTGGCAGTAGCAGCAATAGCGGTAGTTGATGTAGTAGAAGTAATAGTAGTAGCAGTAGAAGTAGTAGTAGTTGTAGTAATTATAGTAGGAGTTGCAGTACTAGCTGTTGCAGTAGCAGCAGCAGCAGTAGTAGAGGTAGCAATAGTTGCAGTAGCAGTAGTAGCAATAGTAAGAGTACTATTTGTAGTAGCAATAGTAGCTATAGTAGCCGTAGTTGAGGTAGTAGCACTTGTAGTAGTTCTAGTAGTAGTAGTAGCAGCAGTAGTAGTAGCAATAGTAGTGGTAGTAGTGGTAGTAGTGTCATAAGTAGCTGTAGGGGTAGCAGTAGTAGTCATAGCAAAAGTAGCTGAAGTAGTGCTACTAGTAATAGTAGTAGCAATTGTAGTTGTAGTAGTAGTAGTATTATTAGTAGTTGTCGTAGTAGTAGTAGCTGTAGTCATAGTAGTAGCGGTAGTCGTACCAGTAGCAGAACTAGTAGAAGTGGTAGTAGTAGTAACTATTGCAGTAGTATTAATAGTAGCAGTAGCAGCAGTAGTAGCAATAGTAATAGTTGTTGTGTAGTAGCAGTAGCAAAAGTATTAGTATTAGTAGTAGTGGTGGTAGTAGCGATGGAAGCTATAGTAGCAGTCGTAGTAGTAGATGCAGTAGCAGCAGGAGCAGCAACAACAGCAATAGTAGCTATAGTAGTAGTAGTAGTAGCAATAGTAGCAGTAGGAGTAGTAGTAGTAGTAGAAGTAGTAGTAGTTGTTGTTGTTGTTGTTGTAGTATTAGTAGTAGTATGTGTAGTTGTAGTAGTAATAGTTGTTGAAGCAGTTGCAATAGAAGTAGTAGTAGTATTAGCAGGAGTTGTAGCAGAAGTAGTAATAAAAGTAGTAGTTGACATAGTAGTAGTCGTAGGCCTAGTTGTTGTAGCTTTAGCCGTAATGGTAGTAGCTATAGTAGATGAAGCAGTAGTAGTAACAGTATTTATAGTAGTGTGAGAAGTGGTAGTTATAGCGATAGCAGGAGTAGTAGAAGTAGTAGTAGTTGTAGCAGTAATAGCAGTAGTTTCAGTTTTAGTAGTAGTAGTACAAGCAGCAGCAGTAGCAGTCGTAGCAGTAGTATTAGTCGTAATAGCAGTCATAGTAGTAGTAGTTGTTGTTGTTGAAGTTTTAGTGGTTGTAGCAGTAGTTGTAGAAGTTTTGGTAGTAGCAGCAGTTGTAGTGGTTGTAGCAGCAGTAGTTGTAGCAGTAGCAGTATGAGAAGTAGTAGTAGTAGTAGTAGTTAGTAGTAGCAGTAGCTGTAGCAGCAGCAGTAGTTATGGTAGTTGTTAGTAGTAGTTGTAGTCGTACTAGTACTCATAGCAGTAGTAGCAGTAACATAAGTAGTAGTAGTCGAAGTTGTAGCAATAGTGCTAGTAGAATTCATAGTAGAAATAGTAGTAATAGTAGTAGCAGTTGCAGGAGTAGCAGCAGCATCAGCAGATATAGTAGTTAGTAGTAGCAGTAGCAGTAGCATTAGTAGAAGTAGCAGTATTAGTAGTAACAGTAATAGTAGTAGTATTAGTAGTAGTAGTAGTAGTAGCAGTAGCAGTAGCAGTAGCGGTAGACATAGCAGCAACAATAGTAGTAATAGTAGTAGTAGTAGTAGTAGTAGCAGTAGCAGTAGTAGTAGTAGTTGTAGTAGTAGTAGTTATAGTAGAAGTAGCAGCAGCAGTCATAGCTGTAGTAGTAAGCCCAGCAGTAGTCGTAGTTATAGTTGTAGGAGTAATAGTAGCAATAATAGTATCAGTAACAGTAGCAGCAGCTGTATTAGTAGTACTAGTAGAAGTAGAAGTAGTAGAAGTTGTAGTAGTATTAGTAATAGTAGTAGTTGTAGTAGTGGTAGTAGTAGAAGTGATAGCCGTAGGACTTGGAGTAGTAGTAGTAGAAGCAGCAGCAGCAGTAGTAGTTGTTATAATAGTACATTAGCAGCAATAGTAGCAGTAACAGTACTAGTTAGAGGAGTAGTAGTAGTAGTAGCAATATTTGCAGCAGCAGTAGTAGCTGTAATGGGAGTGCCAGTAGTAGCAGTAGCAATAGGAGTAGCAATAGTAGTAGTATATTAGCAGCAGGAATAGTAGTAGTAGTAGTAGTGAAGTAGTGGTAATATGAGAAGTAGTAGTAATAGCTATGGTAGTAGTAGTAATAGTGGTAGGAGTAGTAGTTGTAGTAGTAGTAGTAGCAATAACAGTAGTAGTAGTAGTAGTAGTAGTAGTAGTAGTAGTAGTAGTAGTAGTAGTAGTAGTAATAGTACAATAGCGGCAATAGTAGCAGTAATAGTAGTAGTTGTAGTAGTAGCAGTAGTAGCAATATTAGTGGTAGCAGCAGTAGTAGTTGCAATAGTTGTAGTAGTAGCAATGGGAGTGCCAGCAGCAGCATTTGCAGTAGTAGTAGCAGTAGTAGCAGTACTAGTAGTAGTACCCATAGTAGCTAGAGGAGCAGCAACACTAGCCGTAGTACTAGTTGTAGTGTTAGTAACAACAGTAGTAGAAGTAGTAGTAGTAGCAGCTGAAGTAGTGTTAATATGAGAAGTAGCTATAACCACTATTGTAGTTGTAGCGGTAGCAGCAGTTGTAGTAGTAGCAAAGGTATTCGTATCAATAGTAGTTGAATCAGAAGTAGTAGTAGTAGTAGTAGCGATAGTAGGCGTAGTTGTAGTCTTAGCAGTAGTACTAGTAGTACAAAATGTAGCAGTTGCAGCAGTAGTAGAAGTAGGACTAGTAGTAGTGGTAATTGTTGTAGCGATTGTAGCAGTGGTAGCAGTAGTAGCAATAGAAGTAGTAGTGGCAGTAGTATCAGTAGTATAGGTAATAGAAGTAGTAGTGAAGAAGCAATAGTCGTAGTGGTTGTAGTGGTAGTAGCAGTAGTAGTAGTACTAGTAGTACTAGTAGTTGTAGTAGTAGTTAAAGTAGAAGTGGTCGCAGTTGTAGTAGTATTAGTTGTAGTTGTTGTTGTTGTTGTAGTATAAGTAGTAGGAGTGGTAGTAGTAGCAGCGGTAGAAGCAGTAGCAATAGTAGTAGTAGTAGTTATTATAGTGGCAGTAGTAGTGGGAGGAGTAGTGGTAGTAGTTGTAGTAGTACTAGTACTAGATGTTGTTGGAGCAGTAGAATTAGTATTGCCAGTAGTAGTATTAGTAATAGTAGGAGTAGTAGCAACAGTAGTAGTAGTAGCAGCAGTAGTAGTAGTAGCAGTAGTAGTCGTGGTGGTGGTAGTAGTAGTAGTTATTGTAGAAGCTGAAGCAATACTAGTAGCGGCAATGGTAGTAGTAGCAGAAGGAGTACTAGTATTAGAAGTAGAAGTAGTACTAGTAGAAGTAGAAGTAGTAGTAGCAGTAGTAGTAGCGGTAGTAATTGTAGTATTAGTAGCAGCAGCATTAGTAATAGCAGTAGTGGCAGTTGTCGTAGCCATATTAGCAACTGTAGTAGCAGGAATAGTAGTAGTAGTTGGACCAGCAGTAGCAGTAGTAGCAGTTGACGTAGTAATAGTAGTAGCAGCAATAGTAGTAGTGGTATTATTAGCAGTAGTAATAGTGGTAGCAGTAGTGGTAGCAGTAGTAATAGCAGTAATAGTAGTACTAGTAGTAGTAGTTACAGTAATAGTAGTAGCATCAATCGTAGCAGTAGTAGTAGTAGCAGCGACAGTAGTACTAGTAGTAGCAGTTGTACTAGTAGTGACAGTAGTTGTAGCAATAGTAGAAGTAGCAGTAGTAGTTGTAGGAGAAGTAGTAGTAGTAGTAGTAGTTGTTGTTGTTGTTGTTGTTACTATTGTTGTAGTTGTTGTAGTAGTAGTAGTCATAGTAGTAGTAACAATAGTAGTAGAAGTAGTAGTAGCAGCTGTAGTGTTAGTAGTAGTAGTAGTAGTAGTAGTATTAGTAGTTGCAGCAGGAGCAGTAGTAGTAGTCGTGGTAGTAGTAGTAGAAGTAGTTATAGTAGTAGTAGTAATAGTTGAGGTATTAGTGGCACTAGTGGTAGTAGGGGAAGTAGTAGCTATAGGAGTAGTAGTAGTTGTTACTGTAGGAGTTGTTGTAGTAGTAGTAGAAGTAGTAGTAGCAGGAGCTATGATAGTAGTAGTAGTAGTAATAATAACAGCAATGGTAGAAGTAGAAGCAGCAGCAGCAGTAGAAGTAGTACTAATAGTAGCAGAAATAGTAGTAATAGTAGCTATAGTAGTAAAAATGGTAGTAATAGTAGTAGCAGTAGTAGTAGCAATAGTAGTAATAGTAGTTGTAGGACTAGTAGTAGCAGTTGTAGTAATAGTCGTAGTAGTACTAGTGGTAGCAGTTGTACTAATATTAGTAGTAGTAGTTGCAGTAGCAGCAATAGCAGTAGTAGTACGAGTAGTAGTAACAGTAGTAGCAGTAGATGTAGTAGCATTGGTAGTAGTAATTGTAGTATCAATAGCAGTAGTAGCTATAGCAGTAACTACTATAGTAATCATAGTAGTTGTTGTTGTAGTAGTAGCAATAGTAGCCGTAGCAGTAGTTGTACTAGTTGTGGTAGCAGTTGTAGCAGTAGCAATATTCGCTGTATCAGTAGTCGTAGTGGTAGCAGTATCTCCAGTAGCAGTTGTAGTAGCAGCAATAATTCTAGTAGTAGTAGCAATAGTAATTGTAGTAGTGGTAGTTGTGGTAGTAGTATCGTAAGTAGTTGTAGTACTAGCAGTAGGAGTAGTGGCAATAGTAGTAGTAGTAGTGCTAGTTCTAATCGGAGTAGTAGTAGCAGCAGCAGAAGTACTAGTAGTTATCATAGTAGTAGTAGTAGTCATAATAGTAGCAGAACTAGTAGAAACGGTTGTAGTAGTAGCAGCAGTAGTAGTAGACATAGTAGTAGTAGTAGCAGTAGAAGTAGCAATAGTAATAGTTCTTGCAATAGTAGTAGTAGCAGAAGTATTAGTATTAGTAGTTGTAGTAGTAGTTGTAGTGGAAGCTGTAGTAGTAGTGATAGTAGTAGCTGGAGTAGCAATAGTACAAGCAGCAGCCGTAGCAGTAGTAGAAATAGTAGCAGCAGCAGTAGTAGTAGCAGTAGTAGTTATAGTAGTAGTGGTAGTAGCAATTACTGTAGTAGCTGTAATAGCAGCAGTAGTGGCAGTAGTAGCAGCGATAGCCATTGGAGTAGTAGTAGTGGGAGTAGTTGCAGTAGCTGTGGTAGAAGTAGTAGTAGAAGTAGTTAGTAGTAGTAGCAGCAGTAGCAATAGTAGTAGTAGCAGTCGTAGTAGTAGCAACAGTAGTAGTGGTAGTAGTAGTATTAGTAGTAGTAGCTGCAGTAGTAGTAGAAGTGCTAGTTGTAGTAGTAGTAGAAGCAGTAGTAGAAGTCGCAGTAGTGGTAGCAGCTGTTATAGGAGTGGCATCAGCATTAGTAGTAATAAGAGTAGTACTATTAGCAGTAGTAGTGGTAGAATAGATAGTGGTAGTAATCGTACTAGCAATAGTCGTAGTAGTAGCTGTAGTAGTAGCCGTAGTAATAGCTGCAGCAGTAGTAGCAATAGTTGTAACAGTAGCAATAGAACTAGCAATAGTAGTAGCAGCAGCAGCAGTAGTACTTGTAGAAGTAGTAGTAGTCGTAACAGCAGCCGTAGTAGTTGTAGTAGTTGTACTAGAAGTGGTAATAGTAGTAATAATAATAGTAGTAGTAGGAGTAATAATAGTAATAGTAGTAGCAGTAGCAGCAATAGTAGTAGTAGGTGTAGCAGCTGTAGCTGTAGTAGTAGGAGTAGTAGTAATAGTAGAAGCAGTAGTGTCAATAGTAGCAAAAGTGGTAGTAGTTGTAGTAGCAATAGTATTAGCAAAAGTAGTAGTAGTTATAGTAGTAGTAGTAGTAGTAGTAGTATTAGTTGTAGTTTGAGTAAAAGTTGTAACAGTAGTACCAAAAGTAGTATTAGCAGTAGTAGCTATAGTAGTATGAGAATTAGTTGGAGTAGAAGTAGTTGTTGTAGTAGTAGTAGCAGTAGTAGTAGATGTAGTAGTAGTTGTGGTAGTAGTGATAGTAGCAATAGTAGTAGTTGTTGTTGTTGAAGGAGTAGAAGCTATACTAGTAGTAGTTGCAGAAGTGGTAGAAGAAGTGGAAGTAGTAGTAATAGTTGTAGCAACAGTAGTAGTAACAGTAATGATACTAGTAGTAGAAGGGGTAGTAGTATTAGTAGTAGTAGTAGTATTAGTAGTAACAGAAGTAGCAATTGCAGTAGCAGTAGTAGTTGCAATAGTAGTATCAGTAGTAATTATAGTAGTAGAAGTAGTAGCAGCAGTAAGAGCAGTATTAGTAGCATTGTTACAAGTAGTAGTTGTAGTTGTATTGGCCGTAGCAGTAGCTGCAGCAGCAGGAGTTGTAGTAATAGTAGTAGCAGTAGTAGCAGTAGCAGTAGTAGTGGTACTAGTAGTACTAGTAGTAGTATTGCTAGTAGTAGTGTCTATTGTAGCAATAGTAGCTGTAGTAGTTATTGTAGTAGTAGTAGCAGTAGTTCTAGGAATAGCAGTAGCATTGGTAGTAATAGGAGTAGTACTAATAGCAGTAGTAGTACAACAGCAATAGAAGTAGATTTAGTACTTGCAATAGTAGTAGTGGCAGCAGTAGTAGTAGTAGCTGTAGTAATAAAAGTAGTAGTTGCAATAGTTGTAGTAGTACGAGAAGTAGTACTAGAAGCTCGTAGTACTAGCAGAAGCAGTAGAAGTAGGAGTAATTTTATTAGTAGGAGTAGTACTAATAGTAGTAGTAGTAGTAGTAGCAATAGTAGTTGTAGTGGCAGCAATAGTAGCAGTAGCTATAGTAATAAAAGTAGTAGTAGCAATAGTAGTAGTAGTACGAGAAGCAGTACTAGAAGAAACAATAGGAGTAGGAGTAATTTTAGTAGTAAGAGATGTAGTTTGAGCTTATGTAGCAACAGTAGTTGTAGCAGTAGTAGTTGTAGAAGCAATAGTAGTGGTTGTGGTAGTGGTAGTAGTAGTAGTAGTAGTAGTAGTAGTAGTAGCAGTAGTAGTTGTTATTGTTGTTGTAAGAGAAGTAGTAGTAGTAGTGGTAATAGTAGTAGTAGCGGTAGAAGTAATTATACAAGTTGTACTATTATTTGTAGTAGTAGTGATAGCTGTAGTACTAGTAGTAGTAGTAGATGTAGTAGTAGTAGTAGTAGTAGTAGTAGTAATAGCAGTAGTACTAGAAGTAGTAGTAGTAGTTGAAGCTACAGTAGTGGTTGCAGTAGTTGTAGAAGCATGAACAGCTATAGTAGTTTAGTAGTAGTAGTACTAGCAGTAGTTGGAGAAGAAATAATAGTAGTAGCAGTAGCTATAGTAGTATGAGAAGTAGTTAAGTAGCAATAGCAGTAGTTGTAGTAGTAGTAGTAGTAGTCGTAGCAGAAGTAGTAGTTGTGGTAGTAGTGATAGTGGCAGTAGAAGCAGTGGTAGTAGTAGCAGCAGTAGTAGTAGTAGTAGTAGTAGTAAATTTTCTTGTAGTTGTAGTAATACTAGTTGCAGTAGAAGTAGTTGTAGAAGTAGTACTGTTAGAAGCAGTAGTAGTAGTAATAGTAGTAGTAGTGGTGGTAGTAGTCGCAGTAGCAATGGTAGTAGTAGCAGTAGATGCAATTGTGGAAGTAGTAGTAGCAGCCGTAGCAGTCGTTGTTGTAGTAGTAGTATTAGTAGTTACCGCAGGAGCAGTAGTAGCAGTAGTAGCACCAATAGTTGTGGTAGTAATAGTAGCAGTTGAAGCCATAGGAGTAGTAGTAGTCGTAGCAGCAGTAGTAGTAGTTGTAGTAGTAGTAGTAGTAGTACTAGCAGTAGTACTAGAAGTAGGTGTGGTAGTAGTAGTGGTTGTAGCAGTTGCTGTACAAAGAGTAGTAGTGGTTGTAGCAGCTGCTGTACAAAGAGTAGTAGTAGCAATAATAGTTGTATTAGTAGTAGTAGTAACAACAGTAGTGGTAGTAGTTGAAGTAGTAGTGGCAAATGTAGCAACAATATTAGTTTTAGTAGTTGTAGTAGTAGTAGTAATAGTAGTAGCAGTTGCAGAAATAGTAGTAGTAGTGGTAGTAGTAGTAGTAGCAGCAGAAGCAGTAGTTGGAGCAATAGTAGTAGTAGTTAGTAGTAGCAGTGGTAGTAGCAGTAGTAGAAGCAGTAGTTGCAATGGTAGAAGTAGTAGCAGTAGTACAAGGAGTAGTAGTACTAGTAAGTAGTAATAGCAGTAGCAGTTGCAGTAGTAGCTGCAGCATCAGTAGTAGTACTAGTTGTCGTAGAAGAAGTAGTAGTAGTAGAAGCAACAATAGTAGTACTAGTAGTAGTAACAGTAGTAGTGGTACTAGCAATAGTAGTAGTGCTACTATCAATAGTAGTAGTAGTGGCCATAGTAGTAGTCGTAGTAGTAATAATAGTGGTAGTAGTATCAATAGTAGTAGCAGTAGTAGTGGTAGGGGTGGTGGAAGTATCAGCAACACGTAGCCGTAGTAGCAGTCGTAGCAATAGTTGTAGCAGTAGTAGTAGCAATAATTATAGTAGAATTACTAGCATTATTAATTGTAGTAGTAGTAGTAATCGTATTAGTACTATTAGTGATAGTAGTAGTTGTGGTAGGTATATTAGGAGTTGTAGTAGCAACAGCAACAACAACAGTAGTAGTAACAAAAGTAGTAGTGCTAGTAGTACTAGTAGTACTAGCAGCCAAACTTGTACTAGTAGTAGTTGTTGTAGAAGTAGTAGCGGTAATAGTAGCAGTAGTAGTTGTAGTACTACTACAATTACTGCTGCAACTACTACTACATCTACGAGTGCTGCTGCTACTTCTACTGCCACAATAACTACTACTGCTACTACTGCTACTACTAGCACTACGGCTACTAGTATTACTACTACCAATACTACTACTAATATTACTACTACTACTACTTCTACTAATGAAACTACTACTTCCACTCTACTACTGCTGCTGCTACTGCTACTAGTGTTACTGCTACTACTATTCCTACTACTACTACTACTAGTGTTACTACTACTATTCTACTACTACAACTGCTACTACTGTTGCTACTACTACTACTACTAAATATACTTCTATTATTGCTACTACTAATACTACTACTGTTACTACTACTTCTACAACTAACAACTACTACGAGTAATTCTACTACTTCAATGGCTGCTACTACTACTACAACAACAAATGCTACTGTTGCTACTACTGCCACTACTGTTGCTACTACCGCTTCTACTACTACTATTGTTGTTGCTGCAACTTCTGCTACTACTACTACTAGTACTGCAGCTGCTGCTACCACTACTACTACAATTACAGCTACTACCACTTCTACTGTTATTACTACTGCTGCTACTACTACTACTATTACTACTACCACTACTACTACTCCTACAACTACTCCTACTATTACTTATGCTACTGCTACTGCTGCTACTGCTGCTGATTCTACTACTACTACTAAAACTACAACTACAACTATTACTGCTACAACTTCTACTGCTACCGCTACATCTGCCACATCTCATACTACTACTAATACTGCTACTTTGGCTGCTTCTACTACTAGTGTGACTACTATTACTATTATTGTTACAACTACTACACTTACTACCACTACTATAACTACTATTACTTCTATTGCTACTGCTACTTCTACTCCTGCTAATACTAGTACTATCACTACTGCTACTGCTACTACTTCTACTACTACTAGTACTACTTCTTGTGCTACTCCTACTAGTCCTACTACAACTACTACTACTATGATCACAGCTACTACTACTACTACTACAACTTCTATAGCTACAACCGCTACTACTACTAATGCTACTATGATAATGACTATTGCTACTACTACTACTATTGCTACTACTACTACTTCTACTCCCACTACTACCACTACTACCACTTCTACTACTGCTACTGCTAATAGTAGTTGCAGTAGCAGTAGTGGTAGCAGTAGTAGTAGTGGCAGCAGCAGTACTAGCAATAGAAGTAGTACTTGTTGCTATTATAGGAAAACAATTAGTAGTAGTAGTAATAGTTGCAACAACAGTAGTAGTAGTAATAATAGTGGTCACATTAACAGTAGTAGTAGTAGTTGTTGTTGTCAGAGTAGCAGTAGTAATAGCAGTAATAGCTGTAGTAGTAGTAGCACTAGTAGCAGTATTAGTAGAAATAGTAGTTGCAGCAACAGTAGTAGTAGTCGTAGTTGTAGTTGCAATAGTTGTAGTAGTAGTACTTGTAGTAGTAGTAGTAGCCATAGTAGCAGTAGTTGAAGTAGTAGTAGCAGCAGCAGTAGTACTAATGGAAGCTATAGTAGCTGAGGTAGTAGCAGTAGTTCCAACAGTTGCATTTGTATTGATTGTAGCGATAGTTGCAGTAGTAGTAGTAGCCGTAGTAGTAGTAGTCACAGTATTGGCAGTAGCAGTAGTAGCAGTAGTTATTAGTAGTAGTAGTAGTCGTAGGTGAAGTAATAGTAGTAGCACTAGTAGTAGTAGTATTGGTAGTATTAGTAGAATTTGTCGTGCAATTGTAATAGTAAAAGTAGTAGTAGTAGTTGTAGTTGTAATAGTAGTAGTACTAATATCATTAGTAGTAGGAGTAGCAGTAGTTATAGTAGTTGTAGTAGTAGTAGGAGTAGTTGTAGCCACAGAAGTAGCAGTTGCAGTAGCAGTAGTTATTGTAGTAATAGTAATAGAATTAGTAGTAGAAGTAGCAGTCATTTTAGTGGTAGCAGTAGTAGCAGTGGTAGTTGCAGTAGCATACGTAGCAGTAGTAGCTATAGTAGTAGTAGTAGTAGTAGTAGCAGCAGCAGTATCGATAGTCATAGTAGCAACACTAGTAGTTGTAGTGGTAGTTGCAGCAACAGTAATATTAGTAGCAGTAGCAGTTGTCGCAGTAGCAGAGGTGGTTGTAGTACTAATAGTAGTACGACAAGTAGGAGTAGTAGTAGCAAAAGCAGTAGAAGCTGTAGTAGTAGCAGCAGTAACAATAGTGGTAGTAGTAGTGGTGGTGGTAGGAGTTGTGGTAGTAGTAGTTGTAGTTGTTGTTATTGTTGTTGTAGAAAAAAAAGGGAAGAAGATTAGAGGGTGGAGGTCAGTGAAATTGGGAATACAACTGAGAATCAAAGAATCAACCAATCGGGTGAGAAATCAAGCTCTTATCTTTTATTTTTTTCCCTGATTTCTTCTATGTATCTCTATCTTTGTTTCAGTATGACATCTATTTGTTGTTTGACTTCCACCCACATTCTACCTCCATGGCCCAACCCTTTTGTGGCTAAACAAATCAAGTTGAGCCACTCTCCTGAACTGCTTAGGGAAGAAGCCTAACCTCTATACTTCACCAACTTGTTTGAAGGCCTCCAACCGCTAGCTGTCTAGTTGGTGACTTTCCTTGCTCAGTACCCTCTTTGCTTGATTCTACCGCATGGCCACCATCATCTATGCCATCACCATCAAAAGTAGCCCCATGCCCACACCACCACAACCTCATTCCTACCATCGCTTGTGCCATTAATGCCGAAAATAGCCTCATGCCCACACTGCCATGACACAGCTCCCACCGCCTTCCTCCTTGTGATAAGCTCCATAGCCGGCTACATTGCTTGTTGCCACCTACTTGAAGCCCGTTGCAATTCGGTGCCAATCGGGACCAGATTCGGCCAAATCTAGCTAGATGCAACCATGAGATGAGGGGCAAATGAGCCCCTCCACCTCATTGTCGGGGGAGAGAGGCTGAATCTGGCTGAAAATGGTCAAATTTGGTTGGAAAAAAGATCGGGCCACTCAGGCCCAATAATGCTTCGCAAACAAAGGGGAAGGGGTTGAGATTGACTAAGGACAAAAATGAAGGATGAAAATAAAATATAAAACAAAAGTTGTAGCCAAAAAAATAAAAAAAATTTGGCAAAAAGGAGAAAAGTTTGTTGGTAAAAAAGAAGAAATATTCGGCAAAGAAAAAGGAAAGTTTGTTAGTAGAAAAAGGAAAATTTGGCAAAAATAAAAGAAAAAAAAGGTTTGTTCCAAAAAAAAAAAGAAAAAACTTCTCTTATCTTAATTTTTAGTACAATTAATACTGCAGCCACCTATGGCTCCCTTGAACACGGTGAACTTTCAATACTACTATGGCCATTCATGGCCCCTCGAAGATGATGAACTCTTGATACCACTATGGCTACTCGTGGCCCGTCAAAGATAGTGAATCCTCATTACACCAAATAAGCCTTTGAGCTCACATCTAAGCTAACTTATAGGCTCACACCTAAGCCAGCCCTCAGGCTATCACTTAGTCAGCTTTTGGACTCACATTAAGTTAGCCTTCAAGCTCGCACTCAATTAGCCTTCGAGCTTGCATTTGAGCCAACCTTCAGGCTCGCACCTAGCTAGCCTTTGGGCTCACACTTAGTTAGCCTTTGGGCTCGCATCTAAGTTAGCCTTCAGGCTTGCACTCAGCTAGCCTTTAGGCTTCCATCTTATTCAATCTTTAAGTTTGCATCTAAGCTAGCCTTTGGATCCACACTTAGCTAGCCTTCGGGCTCGTACCTAGATAGCCTTCGGCCCCACACTTAGTAAGTATTTGGGCTCGCACTTAGCTAGTCTTCGGGCTCACATCCAAGCTAGCCTTTGGGCTCCTACGTCAGCAAGCCTTCGAGCTTACATCTAGCTAGCCTTCATGCTCCCACTTAGCCAGCCTTTGGCTTGACATCCAATATAGATATTAGGCTCATGCCTTAGCTAGCTTTCAAGCTCACACCCAAGCTAGCCTTCGGGCTTGCACTCAGCCAACCTTAGAGCTCGCATTAAGCCAACCTTCAGGCTCATACTTAGCTAGCCTTTGGGCTCACATTTATGCCAGCCTTTGGGCTTGCACTTAGCCAGTCTTTGGGCTCGCAGCCAAGCTAGTCTTTAGGCTCATATTCAAGCTAGCCTACTGGTTCACACCTTAGCCATCCTTCGGGCATGCACTCAGCTAGCCTTAGGGCTCACATTCAAGCTAGCATTTGGGCTCTCACTTACTTAACCTCTAGACTCACATCCAAACTAGCCTTCGGACTTGAACTTAACAAGCCTTCAGACTGCCATCTCAGCTATCCTTTGAGCTCACCCCTAGCTAGCATTCTGGCCCACACTTAGCTATCCTTCGGGCTCACACTCAACCAACCTTCAAGCTCACACTCAATCAGTTTTCAAGCTTTCACCTCAGCTAGCCTTCAGGCTCATATCTAAGCTAGCCTTCGATCTCACATCAACCTTCGGGGTCACAGTTATCCAGTCTTGGGGTTTGTATCTAGGTCAGTTTTCTAACTTGCACCCAGTCAGCTTTTGGGCTTGCACTTCTAAGCTAGCTCTTGAGCTTACGAGCTAAGCCAGCCTTCATATTTGCATATTTAAGGCTGAGCCATAGGTCTACCTAAAATTATCATAAAGAGCCAAGAACCCTCAAATCAAACTGCTTAACATAAAGTAACTCAATCATATTGAAATTGAACTCAGCCAAAACAAATGGACAAAGACTAAGTTTGCTCGAATGGGCCTAAATTTATCAAAGAAATAAATGAAAACCCAAATTGAGCTAGGCTCAAGGTCTAAGTTGAGTTAATCCAAATCAAATTAGCTCAAACCCAACCCTAATCATGTCTAAGTTAAATCAAGTCCAAACTAAAAGGAAAACAAAATTCAAAGTCAAACTAGAACCAAGCCAGACTAAGCCTGAACTAAAACCAAATTTAACCAAATTAACTTGAACTCAAACCAAAGTCCATAAAGATGTAAACTAGAACTCGATAAAGGTCCAACATAAGGTTAAACTTAAACCTAAACTATATTAGTCCTGATGAAACTAAATATGGTCAAACCAAGTCCCACTGGGTGTGCTGAACCTTCAACAATACTCAGAGGTTATGAATAAAGGGTGATGTAACCATCCTAAATTAAACAAAAAAAATAGTTCAAATATAACTAAATAAGGTCAAACCAAGTCTTGTTGGGTGTGCTATAAAATCCTTTAGCAACACTTCAAAGCTATACCCAACTCTTTAAGCCGTTGGTGATGATACCAAACTAAAGAAGTTAATTGCCAACACACTCAAAGTTGTTGGCCACACTTCAACGCTATACCCCATAAGCAATTGGTGATGCTACCAAACTAAAGTAGTTAACCGTTAATACGCTTAAAACTATTGGTCATACTTCAAAGCTATACCAAACCCCCAAGTCATTTGTGAAATCAAAGAAGTTAAATACCAATATGCTCAAAGGTGTTGGCTACACTTCAAGATACTTAACCCTATAAGCCATTGACGATGTGCCCTTTCAAATGAGTTAACTCTAGAAATAGTTGACAATGTGCTCCTCATGCTAGTCAAACCCAGAAGTCATTGACAATATATCATTTCAAGTTAGCCAACCTCAAAAGTAGTTGATGATGCACTCCTGAATAGTCAACCCCAAAAGTAGTTGACAATGTGATTTTCAAAACTATACTCAATCTTATAAGCCATTCATGATGCCACCAAATCAAATGAAGTTATTGCCAATACTCTAAGCTATTGGAAAAGCTTTGAACTCCTCCTATTCCCTTTCACATCCCATTGGATGATGCTATCAATATCTGCCAAAGACCGAATCAATCTAAACTAGATGCCATGTGGTCCAATGTAGGGGAGCGAGGCAACAGCACATATAAGAGCTTCTTCGCCACTCCTTCTTTCTATTTTTTTTTGTTTCATATTTTCTATAACTTTATATTAAAATTTATTATAAAATGAGGGCATACTCTTACTTAAACCATGTATCATTTCTTAAAATTAATCAAATACTTTCTTCTTCTTTTTTATGTCTCTATTTTATTAACTAGATTTCTTGCTTTAGGAGGTTTTTGATAATTATTAGGGTAAATAACAATAAGGACTTGTACATGTTGAAAGTCAATATTACCATAATACTTTATAGCATAGTTCAAATTAAAAGAAACTTTGATTTATGATTCAAGGTTGTTCTCGATGTCTCCGCTATCTCGAGCCACTGAAATTGATTCACAAATTTTGGCACACTTGGTGGGACTTAACTTCTTCTCCAAGTAGAAAAACCTAGTTAATATGAGCACATATCAAAGAAAAGAAAGCAAAAAGCTAATGATTAATAAAGAGAAAACGAAATGACATCATCAAGTGGCCCTCCTTCCCTAATCCACACCATCATCCTTGATGAAACGTTCACAGCAAACTTTGCCAAACAATGATCACTATGGGGGGCAAAATTGTGGCAAGTTTTGTAAACCAATGATCACTCAGGGGCAACCGGAGTCTACATAAATATGGATCAATCCCTTGCCTCTTACCAGTAGGCAAAGACCAAGTCCACTCATGGGGAAAAAATTTCTTGTCCAGGGGGCAGAGACCTCCTATCCAAGGGAAAGGACCTCCCATCCAGAGAGCTAGGACGAAACCCACTTAAACGGACTAAGTTCAAATGCCATTATGCTAAACCTCAATAATAAAATAATAATCACCATGAGGGAAATTGGAGTCCATGTTAACCATTAGGTTATGTCCAACTCCATCCAATTCATGCATGGTGCTTCTGCTTTCACCAATAGCATCACTACTTATGGCATTGCAAATGTTACCTTTGATCTAGTCATTGCTCCACTTGTCCAGTTTGGATCAACCCCTTGCCTTTCACCCTACAGGCAAAGATCAAGTCCATCCAGGTGGTAAAATGCCAAGTCCACCTAGGAGGTAAAAGACCAAGTCCACCCAAGGGTTAAAGGCCGAGTTCTTGCCAGTGGTAAAGGTCAAATTTCATTATGTTAAAAGTCGATAATGAAACAGAGGCTTCATTGACATAAATCAGGGTATCAATCTATCAAAGGCTAAGTAATAGGCAAATGTCAGTTTTTAACTGCCTACAACCTCCCTAAGGAAGGACCAGGAGAGTGTTCGATTGAATTCAAAATATCATATCAAACCTGAAGGTAGATCCTATAATTCTTACCTCGAACACTATAAGAGCTAAAGGAGACACTGGAAGAACACACGTTCAACATTCAACTAAGAAAGGGGAAATGCCATCTTTGTCAGATTGATTAATGGATGAACAACTAAATCCAAAAAGAAGGATACTCATACCAAGTCAATAATATGGAAGAGTCAAATGGTTGCATGACCTTCAAAACCATAAAATAAAAAAATGTCTAGCCTATAATAGAATATCTAGTCATATCAAAATTGACTATCAAGAATGCATTTCATACTTCTCGAGGAAAAACATAAAATAAAAAAATTCACTCAAAAAATAAAACAAAAAAATTTTCTTAGTATTCAGGTAACATGCCTTCTATCTTAGAGACAAGGTCTCTGAAAATGAAAGGTTAATGAAGTCAAAGATGGTTGATGATGAAATATAATGGAGTTAGAATCCCAGCACCTCCCTTACCTACCAACACCTTAATTTAACTTTAGGAATGCAAGCCTGAAAATACAACAACTAATACGCAAGTAACTAAAATCCTGGTAGGAAAGCTACTTCAAAGGTAAAAGTGTTAAGATCGAAAGATAACGTCATAGGAATCTCCTCACCCCTCTTTAAGAAAAAAAAGAAGAAAAGAGAAGAATAAAAGGCAAAGTCTTAAATAGATAAGTCTTGTCTGGAAAACCAAACCAAGAGAGATAGACTAAAAGAGTAAGAACCGTTTCACATCTATGAGCTTGTAAACCGTGGATTCTCAAAAAAGAAATGAGATTGCCAAAAAAATAAATAAATAAATAAATAGGAGAGAAAATTAGATCGCATGCTAGAATTAGAAGGACTGATCCAATCTCATCTTAGTATATTATCGACCAAGAAAGACCACCCAAAAGTAAGTACCGTTTGATATCTATGGATGTCTAAACCTTGAAAATTAAGGTTAAGAGACATCCGAGATCTAAGCCAAAGCTAAAGAATAATTAACCAATAGAAACATGGTGAAAATAGACAAGTCACCAGAAGAATAGGTTCCTGATAAAAATATTGCACTAGAAAAAATATATAAAGGGAGGTCGATTGATGACCTACCACATTTTTAAACCAAAATCATCCCTAAACTTCAACAGACCTAGACGAGTATGAGGATTTAATCAAAGAAAAAAGTATACATCACCTGTTTATTAAAATATTTTTAAAATAATCAATCTCTAGAAATTTTTGTTTCAAAAATAAAGCAAGGCAAATACATATAATCTACATTATTTGCTTCTTCCAACATTACAATAAAAAGGAAAAAAAGAGAGAGAACATCACCTTATAAGGTTTACTTGTTTTGAAGCTTATGCACTGATTTGGCATTCTAGAAAATGAACAATCAGCTTGAAGTACTACAACCTATCAATCATTGATTAAAGTGTTTGTTCACTGAGTCAGCTAACCACTATAATGTGTCCTACTCCACTATGTCAATATGACATTATAGGAGACAAGTTTCATGAAAATAGTAACCTTTTGCTTTATTCTTTGCCCTACCAAGATGTAGTATGAATGATAAGTTGAAGAAGCTTCAAGCTGCCCCTCAAGATAGCCTTCCAAGTAATCAAAGTCAGATCTTTTGGATCAAATGGTCAAGACATTAATCACTATCTAAAGTGATCAAAACTGGGGGCATATCTCTCCCCAGGCCTCTTTAATCTATGACTATTCTAACATAGGTCAGGATCTCTTCACCCAACTATTGTCAAGTAATAGTCTTTCTATTCTTGATCTGGGACTCTAATCCACCTCTAAAGGAAAAGTGGAACTCCTTTTGATCAAAATAGGATGTTTTCCTCAAAATCAAGCACCATACTCCTCTGCTATTCTATGCAAGGAAGAAAATGGAAAATGCTCATGTCTAAAGCATACGAGCATATACAATAACTCTCTTCTAAAAATACATGATGATGTCAGAGGGTATATTACTGAACATCCATTGTGAATACTCAATCTAATATTAAATACATCCTCTAATAAAACAAGATGGTAGGGGTAAAGTCAAGTCGTCTTTCATTCAAATGCTTAAAGAAAAGCATGGTGATGAAGCATTTGAAGTAGACAACTAATCCATCATGTTAATATCAAGTGTGAGCTTCATTTCCTATCATCAAGAGGTTGTGGATAAGAAAATCAAGACTCTCTCACAAAATACTCACAAAAGAAGCATATAGCCGAGATTTCAAAATACAAAGGTGATTAAGAGTTCTTCCCCCACCTCGAAATACTGGAGCCAAGTAAAACTCTTTCCTAATATTTAAGAGACATCTATCATTATGGTATTCAAAGAATACTAACATATATGATATTTTCTATTACTTATATAATCAATAGATCAAGTCAAAGTTATGAAATCCTTAACAAAGACTTCAAGTAGACCACTTATATAGTGGTAAAATCAAATATGCTATTATAAAATGGAAAAAAAGTACACCATCTCCAATATGGTAAAGTCAAGCTTATCACCTCCAACAAGGTGAAATCAAAGTTATCACCTCCTAAATGGTAAAATCAAATTCTTCCTCTATGAGGGTTGCAAGTCAAATATGTTATCTCTAACATAGCGAAAGCAAAGTAGCAATTTTGAAAACTAGCCAAATTGAAGTCCATCTTGCGTGATGATCAAGCCTACATTTACATGGAAAATTAAATCCACTTTCACATGGCAAATTAATGTCCATCTTGTGTGGTGATCAAGTTCAGATTTACATGGCAAATTAAATCCATTTTCACATGGTAAATTAAAGTCTATCTTGCATGGTGATCAAGTCTATATCTACATGGTAAATCAAGTTCATTCCATATGATAAATTAAGTCCATTTTGTATAATAATTAAGACTGCATTTACATGGTAACTCAAGTTTACTTCTACATGACAAATTAGGTTCACTCACACGTAATAAATTAAAGTCCATCTTATGTGGTGATTAAAGTTTATATTTAAATGGTAAATTAAGTCTACTTCCACAAGATAATCCAAGTTTACTTCTGCATGGCAATCAAAGTCCATTTTACATGGTGATTAAGTCTATATTTAAATAAAAAATTAAGTCCATTCTCACATAACAAATTAAGTCCATCTCTATATGACATCTAAGCCCGCTCCATGTAGTAAACTAAGTCCACTCTTATATGGTAAATTAAATCCATTTTTGTATGACAAGTCAATTCCACTTTTGTGTGGCCATTCAAACCCATATAGTCAACCTCTAGATTATTGACAAACCATACAGTCAAACTCATATAGTCCACCCCTATGTGGCAATCTAAGCCCATTTCATGTGGCAAACTAAGTCCACTCTTATATGGTAAATTAAATCCATCATTGTATGATAAGTCAAGTCCACTTTTGGGTGGCAATTCAAACCCATATAGTTAACCCTGGAATATTGACATGGAGGTAGGTACTCAAAGTTCGTTCATACTCTCTCCTCTCGACAGAACTAGAGAAGAGGCTAAGAAGGGGTAATTTGTTTGAGATGATTTTTGCCACAATCGAATTTGACAAAAATATGATTATAATTGAGACTTGTATGCCACTAAATTATGGCTCAAATGTGGGTTTTAGTCAGACTTAAATTTTATTAGCAGTCAAATTAGTGGTGGTAGTAGTGGCAATAGTGGCAGCAATAGTAGTAGTTGTTGTTATTGTTGTAGTAGTGGTAGTAGTAGCAGCAGCAGTAGTAGTAGCTATAGTAGTAGTAGTAGTAGTAGTAGAAGTAGTAGTAATAGCAGTAGTAGTCATAGCAGTAGTAGTTGTAGTGGTAGCTGAGGAAGTGGTAGCAGTAGTAGCAGCAGTAATCATTTTTATAGTAGCAGTAGTAGTAGTAGCAGTCGTAGCAACAATAGCAGAAGTAGCAGTAGTAGTAGAAGTAGTAATAGAACAAGAAGTAGTAGTAGTAGTAATAATAATAATAGTAATAGTAGTATTAATACTAGTAGTAGCAGTAGTGGTAGGAGCGGCAGTAGTATTAGTTGGAGTAGCAGTAGCAGTAGTAGTTGTTGTTGTTGTTGTGACAGTGGTAATCATTGTGGTAGTAGCCGTAGTTATAGTAATAATAAAATTAGTAGCAGTAGTAATTATAGTAGTAGCAGCAGCAGTAGTAGTAGCCGTAGTAGCAGAAGTAGTAGGGCTAGAAGTAGTAGTAGTAGTAGTAGCAACAATAGCAGTAGTGGCAAAAGCTGTATTACTAGTAATGGTGGTAATGGAAGTAGTAGCAATAGTACGAGTAGCAGTAGCAGTAGTAGTTGTAGTAGAAGTAGCAGACTTAGTAGTAGTATTAGTAGTAGAAGCAGTAGCAGTATAGTTGCAGTAGTAGCAGTAGCAGTAGTTGAAGTAGTAGGAGAAGTAGTAGTAGTGGCTACTATAGCAATAGTAGCAGTATTAGTAGTAGGAATAGCTGCAGTAGTAGTAGCAGGAGCGGCTAGATTAGTAGTTCTAGTAGCAGTATTAGTAGTTGGAGCGGTAGTAGCAGTAGTAGTGGTGGTGGAGGTAGTAGTAGTAGTAGTGGTGGTGGTAGTAGTAGTATTAGTAGTAGTAGTAGAAGTAGTAGTAATAGTAGTACTAGTGGTAGCAGTAGTAGTAGGGCCTAGAGTAGTAGT
>RXID01016169.1:0-23439 GCA_005019695.1 Trichopus zeylanicus subsp. travancoricus | reverse complement strand
TTTATAAATAAAAATATTTAAGGGGTCTATTTGTAAATATACAAATATGAAACTTGTAATTTTAAGTTTTAAGTTTAAAAACGTTCAATGTATTTTTTGTAAAATTTTATTTAACAAATAATAAATATTTGAACTTACTCATAAAAAAAATATTCATGGGGTCTATTTGTAAATGTAGAAATATGAAACTTGTAATTTCAAAATTTAACCTTTAAAACTTTCAAAGTCACTTTTGTAAAAGTTTATTTTAAAAATAATAAAATTTGGACCTATTTATAAATAAAAATATTCTAGGGGTCTATTTGTAAATGTACAAATATGAAACTTATAATTTGAACTTTTAAGTTTTAAATCCTTCAAAGTCTTTTTTGTAAAATTTTATTTAAAAAATGATAAATATTTGAACCTATTGATAAATAAAAATTTTCAAGGGGTCTATTTGTAAATATACAAATATGAACCTTGTAATTTTAAGTTTTAAGTTTAAAAACCTTCAAAGTATTTTTTGTAAAATATTATTTAAAAAATAATAAATATTTGAACTTATTCATAAAAAAAATATTCATGGGGTCTATTTGTAAATTTACAAATAAGAAACTTGTAATTTCAAAATTTAACCTTTAAAACTTTCAAAGTCTTTTTTGTAAAAGTTTATTTTAAAAATAGAAAAATTTGGACCTATTTATAAATAAAAATATTCTAGGGGTCTATTTGTAAATGTACAAATATGAAACTTGTAATTTGAAATTTTAACCTTTGAAACGTTCAATTTACTTTTTGTAAAATTTTATTATGAAAATGATAAAAATTTGGACTCATTTATAAATAAAAATATTTAAGGGGTCTATTTGTAAATATACAAATATGAAACTTGTAATTTTAAGTTTTAAGTTTAAAAACCTTCAATGTATTTTTTGTAAAATTTTATTTAACAAATAATAAATATTTGAAGTTACTCATAAAAAAATATTCATGGGGTTTATTTGTAAATGTAGAAATATGAAACTTGTAATTTCAAAATTTAACCTTTAAAACTTTCAAAGTCATTTTTGTAAAAGTTTATTTTAAAAATGATAAAAATTTGGACTCATTTAGAAATAAAAATATTCTAGGGGTCTATTTGTAAATGTACAAATATGAAACTTATAATTTGAAATTTTAAGTTTTAAATCCTTCAAAGTCTTTTTTGTAAAATTTTATTTAAAAAATGATAAATATTTGAACTTATGGATAAATAAAAATTTTCAAGGGGTTTATTTGTAAATATACAAATATGAAACTTTTAATTTTAAGTTTTAAGTTTAAAAACCTTCAAAGTATTTTTTGTAAAATATTATTTAAAAAATAATAAATATTTGAACTTATTCAGAAAAAAAATTTCATGGTGTGCGATTGGAAATTTTACAATAAGAAACTTGGAAATTTCAAATTTAACCTTAAAACTTTCAAGTCTTTTTTGTAAAGTGTTTTAGAAAAGAGAAAAATTGGACCTAGGTTATAGAAATAAAATATTCTAGGGGTCTATTGTAAATGTACAAATATGAAACTTTGTATTTTGAAATTTTAAAACCTTTAAAACGTTCATTTTGCTTTTTTGTAAAATTATTATTAGAAAATGAGAAAAATTTGGACTCATTATAAATAAAAATATTTAAGGGGTCTATTTGTAAATATAACAATATGAAACGTGTAATTTTAAAAGTTTTTTAAGTTGAAAACCTTCATGTATTTTCTGTAAAAGTTTATTTGAAAAATAATAAAATTGGAACCTATTTATAAATAAAAATATTCTAGGGGTCTATTTGTAAATGTACAAATATGAAACTTGTAATTTCAAAATTTAACCTTTAAAACTTTCAAAGTCATTTTTGTAAAATTTTATTAAAAATGATAAAAATTTGGACTCATTTAGAAATAAAAATATTTAAGGGGTCTATTTGTAAATGTACAAATATGAAACTTATAATTTGAAATTTTAAGTTTTAAATCCTTCAAAGTCTTTTTTGTAAAATTTTATTTAAAAAATGATAAATATTTGAACCTATTGATAAATAAAAATTTTCAAGGGGTCTATTTGTAAATATACAAATATGAACCTTGTAATTTTAAGTTTTAAGTTTAAAAACCTTCAAAGTATTTTTTGTAAAATATTATTTAAAAAATAATAAATATTTGAACTTATTCATAAAAAAAATATTCATGGGGTCTATTTGTAAATTTACAAATAAGAAACTTGTAATTTCAAAATTTAACCTTTAAAACTTTCAAAGTCTTTTTTGTAAAAGTTTATTTTAAAAATAGAAAAATTTGGACCTATTTATAAATAAAAATATTCTAGGGGTCTATTTGTAAATGTACAAATATGAAACTTGTAATTTGAAATTTTAACCTTTAAAACGTTCAATTTCCTTTTTGTAAAATTTTATTATGAAAATGATAAAAATTTGGACTCATTTATAAATAAAAATATTTAAGGGGTCTATTTGTAAATATACAAATATGAAACTTGTAATTTTAAGTTTTAAGTTTAAAAACCTTCAATGTATTTTTTGTAAAATTTTATTTAACAAATAATAAATATTTGAACTTACTCATAAAAAAATATTCATGGGGTTTATTTGTAAATGTAGAAATATGAAACTTGTAATTTCAAAATTTAACCTTTAAAACTTTCAAAGTCATTTTTGTAAAAGTTTATTTTAAAAATGATAAAAATTTGGACTCATTTAGAAATAAAAATATTCTAGGGGTCTATTTGTAAATGTACAAATATGAAACTTATAATTTGAAATTTTAAGTTTTAAATCCTTCAAAGTCTTTTTTGTAAAATTTTATTTAAAAAATGATAAATATTTGAACCTATTGATAAATAAAAATTTTCAAGGGGTCTATTTGTAAATATACAAATATGAACCTTGTAATTTTAAGTTTTAAGTTTAAAAACCTTCAAAGTATTTTTTGTAAAATATTATTTAAAAAATAATAAATATTTGAACTTATTCATAAAAAAAATATTCATGGGGTCTATTTGTAAATTTACAAATAAGAAACTTGTAATTTCAAAATTTAACCTTTAAAACTTTCAAAGTCTTTTTTGTAAAAGTTTATTTTAAAAATAGAAAAATTTGGACCTATTTATAAATAAAAATATTCTAGGGGTCTATTTGTAAATGTACAAATATGAAACTTGTAATTTGAAATTTTAACCTTTAAAACGTTCAATTTCCTTTTTGTAAAATTTTATTATGAAAATGATAAAAATTTGGACTCATTTATAAATAAAAATATTTAAGGGGTCTATTTGTAAATGTACAAATATGAAACTTATAATTTCAAATTTTAAGTTTTAAATCATTCAAAGTCTTTTTTGTAAAATTTTATTTAAAAAATAATAAATATTTGAACTTACTCATAAAAAAATATTCATGGGGTCTATTTGTTGTTGTAGAAATATGAAACTTGTAATTTCAAAATTTAACCTTTAAAACTTTCAAAGTCATTTTTGTAAAAGTTTATTTTAAAAATGATAAAAATTTGGACTCATTTAGAAATAAAAATATTCTAGGGGTCTATTTGTAAATGTACAAATATGAAACTTATAATTTGAAATTTTAAGTTTTAAATCCTTCAAAGTCTTTTTTGTAAAATTTTATTTAAAAAATGATAAAAATTTGGACTCATTTATAAATAAAAATATTTAAGGGGTCTATTTGTAAATGTACAAATATGAAACTTATAATTGGAAATTTTAAGTTTTAAATCCTTCAAAGTCTTTTTTGTAAAATTTTATTTAAAAAATGATAAATATTTGAACCTATTGATAAATAAAAATATTTAAGTGGTCTATTTGTAAATATACAAATATGAAACGTGTAATTTTAAATTTTAAGTTTAAAAACCTTCAAAGTATTTTTTGTAAAATATTATTTAAAAAATAATAAATATTTGAACTTATTCATAAAAAAATTATTCATGGGGTCTATTTGTAAATTTACAAATAAGAAACCTGTAATTTCAAATTTTAACATTTAAAACTTTCAAAGTCATTTTTGTAAAAGTTTATTTTAAAAATAATAAAATTTGGACCTATTTATAAATAAAAATATTCTAGGGGTCTATTTGTAAATGTACAAATATGAAACTTGTAATTTGAAATTTTAACCTTTAAAACGTTCAATTTCCTTTTTGTAAAATTTTATTATGAAAATGATAAAAATTTGGACTCATTTATAAATAAAAATATTAAAGGGGTCTATTTGTAAATGTACAAATAAAAAACTTATAATTTGAAATTTTAAGTTTTAAATCCTTCAAAGTCTTTTTCGTAAAATTTTATTTAAAAAATGATAAATATTTGAACCTATCGATAAATAAAAATTTTCAAAGGGTCTATTTTTGAATATACGAATATGAACCATGTAATTTTAAGTTTTAAGTTTAAAAACCTTCAAAGTATTTTTTGTAAAATTTTATTTAAAAAAAATAAATATTTGAACTTATTCATCAAAAAAAAATATTCATGGGGTCTATTTGTAAATATAGAAATATGAAACATGTAATTTCAAAATTTAACTTTTAAAACTTTCAAAGTCATTTTTGTTAAAGTTTACTTTTAAAAATAATAAAATTTGAACTATTTATAATATAAAAATATTTCAGGGGTATTTTGTAAATGTGAAATATGAAACTTTGTAATTTCAAACACAAAAACCAAATTTAACCTTTAAAACGTTCAATTTCCTTTTTGTAAAATTTCATTATGAAAATGATAAAAATTTGGACTCATTTATAAATAAAAATATTTAAGGGGTCTATTTTTAAATGTACAAATATGAAACTTATAATTTGAAATTTTAAGTTTTAAATCCTTCAAAGTCTTTTTTGTAAAATTTTATTTAAAAAATGATAAATATTTGAACCTATTGATAAATAAAACTTTTCAAGGGGACTATTTGTAAATATACAAATATGAAACTTGTAATTTTAAGTTTTAAGTTTAAAAACCTTCAAAGTATTTTTTGTAAAATATTATTTAAAAAATAATAAATATTTGAACTTATTCATAAAAAAATTATTCATGGGGTCTATTTGTAAATTTACAAATAAGAAACCTGTAATTTCAAATTTTAACATTTAAAACTTTCAAAGTCATTTTTGTAAAAGTTTATTTTAAAAATAATAAAATTTGGACCTATTATAAATAAAAATATTCTAGGGGTCTATTTGTAAATGTACAAATATGAAACTTGTAATTTGAAATTTTAACATTTAAAACGTTCAATTTCCTTTTTGTAAAATTTTATTATGAAAATGATAAAAATTTGGACTCATTTATAAATAAAAATATTTAAGGGGTCCATTTGTAAATGTACAAATATAAAACTTATAATTGGAAATTTTAAGTTTTAAATCCTTCAAAGTCTTTTTCGTAAAATTTTATTTAAAAAATGATAAATATTTGAACCTATCGATAAATAAAAATTTTCAAAGGGTCTATTTTTGAATATACGAATATGAACCTTGTAATTTTAAGTTTTAAGTTTAAAAACCTTCAAAGTATTTTTTGTAAAATTTTATTTAAAAAAAATAAATATTTGAACTTATTCATCAAAAAAAAATATTCATGGGGTCTATTTGTAAATATAGAAATATGAAACATGTAATTTCAAAATTTAACTTTTAAAACTTTCAAAGTCATTTTTGTAAAAGTTTATTTTAAAAATAATAAAATTTGAACCTATTTATAAATAAAAATATTCTAGGGGTCTATTTGTAAATGTAGAAATATGAAACTTGTAATTTCAAAATTTAACCTTTAAAACGTTCAATTTCCTTTTTGTAAAATTTTATTATGAAAATGATAAAAATTTGGACTCATTTATAAATAAAAATATTCTAGGGGTCTATTTGTAAATGTACAAATATGAAACTTATAATTTGAAATTTTAAGTTTTAAATCCTTCAAAGTCTTTTTTGTAAAATTTTATTTAAAAAATGATAATATTTGAACCTATTGATAAATAAAAATATTCAAGGAGTCTATTTGTAAATATACAAATATGAAACGTGTATTTTTAAATTTTAAGTTTAAAAACCTTCAATGTATTTTTTGTAAAATTTTATTTAAAAAATAATAAATATTTGAATTTATTCAAAAATAAAAATATTCATGGGGTCTATTTGTAAATTTACAAATATGAAACTTGTAATTTCACAATTTAAGCTTTAAAACTTTCAAAGCCATTTTTGTAAAAGTTTATTTTAAAAATAATAAAATTTGGACCTATTTATAAATAAAAATATTCTAGGGGTCTATTTGTAAATGTACAAATATGAAACTTGTAATTTGAAATTTTAACATTTAAAACGTTAAATTTCCTTTTTGTAAAATTTTATTATGAAAATGATAAAAATTTGGACTCATTTATAAATAAAAATATTTAAGGGGTCTATTTGTAAATGTACAAATATGAAACTTATAATTTGAAATTTTAAGTTTTAAATCCTTCAAAGTCTTTTTTGTAAAATTTTATTTAAAAAATGATAAATATATGAACCTATCGATAAATAAAAATATTCAAGTGGTCTATTTGTAAATATACAAATATGAAACGTGTAATTTTAAATTTTAAGTTTAAAAACCTTCAATGTATTTTTTGTAAAATTTTATTTAAAAAAAATAAATATTTGAACTTATTCATAAAAAAAAATATTCATGGGGTCTATTTGTAAATGTAGAAATATGAAACTTGTAATTTCAAAATTTAACCTTTAAAACTTTCAAAGTCATTTTTGTAAAAGTTTATTTTAAAAATAATAAAATTTGGACCTACTTATAAATAAAAATATTCTAGGGGTCTATTTGTAAATGTACAAATATGAAACTTGTAATTTGAAATTTTAACCTTTAAAACGTTCAATTTCCTTTTTGTAAAATTTCATTATGAAAATGATAAAAATTTGGACTCATTTATAAATAAAAATATTTAAGGGGTCTATTTTTAAATGTACAAATATGAAACTTATAATTTGAAATTTTAAGTTTTAAATCCTTCAAAGTCTTTTTTGTAAAATTTTATTTAAAAAATGATAAATATTTGAACCTATTGATAAATAAAAATATTTAAGTGGTCTATTTGTAAATATACAAATATGAAACGTGTAATTTAAATTTTAAGTTTAAAAACCTTCAAAGTATTTTTTGTAAAATATTATTTAAAAAATAATAAATATTTGAACTTATTCATAAAAAAATTATTCATGGGGTCTATGTGTAAATTTACAAATAAGAAACCTGTAATTTCAAATTTTAACATTTAAAACTTTCAAAGTCATTTTTGTAAAAGTTTATTTTAAAAATAATAAAATTTGGACCTATTTATAAATAAAAATATTCTAGGGGTCTATTTGTAAATGTACAAATATGAAACTTGTAATTTGAAATTTTAACCTTTAAAACGTTCAATTTCCTTTTTGTAAAATTTTATTATGAAAATGATAAAAATTTGGACTCATTTATAAATAAAAATATTAAAGGGGTCTATTTGTAAATGTACAAATATAAAACTTATAATTTGAAATTTTAAGTTTTAAATCCTTCAAAGTCTTTTTCGTAAAATTTTATTTAAAAAATGATAAATATTTGAACCTATCGATAAATAAAAATTTTCAAAGGGTCTATTTTTAAATATACAAATATGAACCTTGTAATTTTAAGTTTTAAGTTTAAAAACCTTCAAAGTATTTTTTGTAAAATTTTATTTAAAAAAAATAAATATTTGAACTTATTCATCAAAAAAAAATATTCATGGGGTCTATTTGTAAATGTAGAAATATGAAACTTGTAATTTCAAAATTTAACCTTTAAAACTTTCAAAGTCATTTTTGTAAAAGTTTAATTTAAAAATAATAAAATTTGGACCTATTTATAAATAAAAATATTCTAGGGGTCTATTTGTAAATGTACAAATATGAAACTTGTAATTTGAAATTTTAACATTTAAAACGTTCAATTTCCTTTTTGTAAAATTTTATTATGAAAATGATAAAAATTTGGATTCATTTATAAATAAAAATATTTAAGGGGTCCATTTGTAAATGTACAAATATAAAACTTATAATTGGAAATTTTAAGTTTTAAATCCTTCAAAGTCTTTTTCGTAAAATTTTATTTAAAAAATGATAAATATTTGAACCTATCGATAAATAAAAATTTTCAAAGGGTCTTTTTTTAAATATACGAATATGAACCTTGTAATTTTAAGTTTTAAGTTTAAAAACCTTCAAAGTATTTTTTGTAAAATATTATTTAAAAAAAATAAATATTTGAATTAATTCGTAGATTAAAATATTCATCGGGTTTATTTGTAAATTTACAAATGAGAAACTTGTAATTTCAAAATTTATCCTTTAAAACTTTGAAAATCTTTTCTGTAAAAGTTTATTTGAAAAATAATAAAATTTGATCCTATTTATAAATAAAAATATTCTAGGGGTCTATTTGTAAATGTACAAATATGAAACTTGTAATTTGAAATTTTAACATTTAAAACGTTCAATTTCCATTTTGTAAAATTTTATTATGAAAATGATAAAAATTTGGACTCATTTATAAATAAAAATATTTAAGGGGTCTATTTGTAAATGTACAAATATGAAACTTATAATTTGAAATTTTAAGTTTTAAATCCTTCAAAGTCTTTTTCGTAAAATTTTATTTAAAAAATGATAAATATTTGAACCTATGGATAAATAAAAATTTTCAAGGGGTTTATTTGTAAATATACAAATATGAAACTTTTAATTTTAAGTTTTAAGTTTAAAAACCTTCAATGTATTTTTTGTAAAATTTTATTTAAAAAATAATAAATATTTGAACTTATTCATAAAAAAATTATTCATGGGGTCTATTTGTAAATTTACAAATAAGAAACCTGTAATTTCAAATTTTAACATTTAAAACTTTCAAAGTCATTTTTGTAAAAGTTTATTTTAAAAATAATAAAATTTGGACCTATTTATAAATAAAAATATTCTAGGGGTCTATTTGTAAATGTACAAATATGAAACTTGTAATTTGAAATTTTAACATTTAAAACGTTCAATTTCCTTTTTGTAAAATTTTATTATGAAAATGATAAAAATTTGGACTCATTTATAAATAAAAATATTTAAGGGGTCTATTTGTAAATGTACAAATATGAAACGTATAATTTGAAATTTTAAGTTTTAAATCCTTCAAAGTCTTTTTTGTAAAATTTTATTTAAAAAATGATAAATATTTGAACTTACTCATAAAAAAAATATTCATGGGGTCTATTTGTAGATGTGGAAATATGAAACTTGTAATTTCAAAATTTAACCTTTAAAACTTTCAAAGTCATTTTTGTAAAAGTTTATTTTAAAAATGATAAAAATTTGGACTCATTTAGAAATAAAAATATTCTAGGGGTCTATTTGTAAATGTACAAATATGAAACTTATAATTTGAAATTTTAAGTTTTAAATCCTTCAAAGTCTTTTTTGTAAAATTTTATTTAAAAAAAGATAAATATTTGAACCTATTGATAAATAAAAATTTTCAAGGGGTCTATTTGTAAATATACAAATATGAACCTTGTAATTTTAAGTTTTAAGTTTAAAAACCTTCAAAGTATTTTTTGTAAAATATTATTTAAAAAATAATAAATATTTGAACTTATTCATAAAAAAAATATTCATGGGGTCTATTTGTAAATTTACAAATAAGAAACTTGTAATTTCAAAATTTAACCTTTAAAACTTTCAAAGTCTTTTTTGTAAAAGTTTATTTTAAAAATAGAAAAATTTGGACCTATTTATAAATAAAAATATTCTAAGGGTCTATTTTTAAATGTACAAATATGAAAGTTGTAATTTGAAATTTTAACCTTTAAAACGTTCAATTTCCTTTTTGTAAAATTTTATTATGAAAATGATAAAAATTTGGACTCATTTATAAATAAAAATATTTAAGGGGTCTATTTGTAAATGTACAAATATGAAACTTCTAATTTCAAATTTTAAGTTTTAAATCATTCAAAGTCTTTTTTGTAAAATTTTATTTAAAAAATAATAAATATTTGAACTTACTCATAAAAAAATATTCATGGGGTCTATTTGTAGATGTAGAAATATGAAACTTGTAATTTCAAAATTTAACCTTTAAAACTTTCAAAGTCATTTTGGTTTAAAATTAGTTTTATTTTAAAAATTGTATCTAAAATTTGGACTCATTTAGAAATAAAAAATATTTAGGGGTCTATTTGGCAATGTACAAATATGAAACTTATAATTGAAATTTTAAGTTTTAAAATCTCAACGTCTTTTTTGTAAAAATTTTATTTAAAAAATGATTAAATATTTGACCCTATTGATAATAAAAATTTTCAAAGGGGTCATTTGTAAATCTACCAAAATATGAACTTGTAATTTTTTAAGTTTTTAAGTTAAAATACCTTCAAGTATTTTGTGTAAAGTATTATTTAAAAAAATAATTCACTATGAACTATCATAAACAAAATATTCATGGGGTCTATTTGTAAATTTACAAATAAGAAACCTGTAATTTCAAAATTTAACCTTTAAAACTTTCAAAGTCTTTTTGTAAAAGTTTATTTTAAAAATAGAAAAATTTGGACCTATTTATAAATAAAAATATTCTAGGGGTCTATTTGTAAATGTACAAATATGAAACTTGTAATTTGAAATTTTAACCTTTAAAACGTTCAATTTGCTTTTTGTAAAATTTTATTATGAAAATGATAAAAATTTGGACTCATTTATAAATAAAAATATTTAAGGGGTCTATTTGTAAATATACAAATATGAAACTTGTAATTTTAAGTTTTAAGTTTAAAAACCTTCAATGTATTTTTTGTAAAATTTTATTTAACAAATAATAAATATTTGAACTTACTCATAAAAAAATATTCATGGGGTCTATTTGTAAATGTAGAAATATGAAACTTGTAATTTCAAAATTTAACCTTTAAAACTTTCAAAGTCATTTTTGTAAAAGTTTATTTTAAAAATAATAAAATTTGGACCTATTTATAAATAAAAATATTCTAGGGGTCTATTTGTAAATGTACAAATATGAAACTTATAATTTGAACTTTTAAGTTTTAAATCCTTCAAAGTCTTTTTTGTAAAATTTTATTTAAAAAATGATAAATATTTGAACCTATTGATAAATAAAAATTTTCAAGGGGTCTATTTGTAAATATACAAATATGAACCTTGTAATTTTAAGTTTTAAGTTTAAAAACCTTCAAAGTATTTTTTGTAAAATATTATTTAAAAAATAATAAATATTTGAACTTATTCATAAAAAAAATATTCATGGGGTCTATTTGTAAATTTACAAATAAGAAACTTGTAATTTCAAAATTTAACCTTTAAAACTTTCAAAGTCTTTTTTGTAAAAGTTTATTTTAAAAATAGAAAAATTTGGACCTATTTATAAATAAAAATATTCTAGGGGTCTATTTGTAAATGTACAAATATGAAACTTGTAATTTGAAATTTTAACCTTTAAAACGTTCAATTTCCTTTTTGTAAAATTTTATTATGAAAATGATAAAAATTTGGACTCATTTATAAATAAAAATATTTAAGGGGTCTATTTGTAAATGTACAAATATGAAACTTATAATTTCAAATTTTAAGTTTTAAATCATTCAAAGTCTTTTTTGTAAAATTTTATTTAAAAAATAATAAATATTTGAACCTATCGATAAATAAAAATTTTCAAAGGGTCTATTTGTAAATATACAAATATGAACCTTGTAATTTTAAGTTTTAAGTTTAAAAACCTTCAAAGTATTTTTTGTAAAATTTTATTTTAAAAAAATAAATATTTGAACTTATTCATAAAAAAAAATATTCATGGGGTCTATTTGTAAATGTAGAAATATGAAACTTATAATTTCAAATTTTAACCTTTAAAACTTTCAAAGTCATTTTTGTAAAAGTTTATTTTAAAAATAATAAAATTTGACCTATTTATAAATAAAAATATGCTAGGGGTCTATTTGTAAATGTACAAATATGAAACTTGTAATTTGAAATTTTAACATTTAAAACGTTCAATTTCCATTTTATAAAATTTTATTATGAAAATGATAAAAATTTGGACTCATTTATAAATAAAAATATTTAAGGGGTCTATTTGTAAATATACAAATATGAAACTTGTAATTTTAAGTTTTAAGTTTAAAAACCTTCAATGTATTTTTTGTAAAATTTTATTTAACAAATAATAAATATTTGAAGTTACTCATAAAAAAATATTCATGGGGTTTATTTGTAAATGTAGAAATATGAAACTTGTAATTTCAAAATTTAACCTTTAAAACTTTCAAAGTCATTTTTGTAAAAGTTTATTTTAAAAATGATAAAAATTTGGACTCATTTAGAAATAAAAATATTCTAGGGGTCTATTTGTAAATGTACAAATATGAAACTTATAATTTGAAATTTTAAGTTTTAAATCCTTCAAAGTCTTTTTTGTAAAATTTTATTTAAAAAAAGATAAATATTTGAACCTATTGATAAATAAAAATTTTCAAGGGGTCTATTTGTAAATATACAAATATGAACCTTGTAATTTTAAGTTTTAAGTTTAAAAACCTTCAAAGTATTTTTTGTAAAATATTATTTAAAAAATAATAAATATTTGAACTTATTCATAAAAAAAATATTCATGGGGTCTATTTGTAAATTTACAAATAAGAAACTTGTAATTTCAAAATTTAACCTTTAAAACCTTCAAAGTCTTTTTTGTAAAAGTTTATTTTAAAAATAATAAAATTTGGACCTATTTATAAATAAAAATATTTTAGGGGTCTATTTGTAAATGTACAAATATGAAACTCGTAATTTGAAATTTTAACCTTTAAAACGTTCAATTTTCTTTTTGTAAAATTTTATTATGAAAATGATAAAAATTTGGACTCATTTATAAATAAAAATATTTAAGGGGTCCATTTGTAAATGTACAAATATAAAACTTATAATTGGAAATTTTAAGTGTTAAATCCTTCAAAGTCTTTTTCGTAAAATTTTGTTTAAAAAATGATAAATATTTGAACCTATCGATAAATAAAAATTTTCAAAGGGTCTATTTTTAAATATACAAATATGAACCTTGTAATTTTAAATTTTAAGTTTAAAAACCTTCAAAGTATTTTTTGTAAAATTTTATTTTTAAAAAATAAATATTTGAACTTATTCATCAAAAAAAAATATTCATGGGGTCTATTTGTAAATGTAGAAATATGAAACTTGTAATTTTAAAATTTAACCTTTAAAACTTTCAAAGTCATTTTTGTAAAAGTTTATTTTAAAAATAATAAAATTTGGACCTATTTATAAATAAAAATATTCTAGGGGTCTATTTTTAAATGTACAAATATGAAACTTGTAATTTGAAATTTTAACCTTTAAAACGTTCAATTTCCTTTTTGTAAAATTTTATTATGAAAATGATAAAAATTTGGACTCATTTAGAAATAAAAATATTAAAGGGGTCTATTTGTAAATGTACAAATAAAAAACTTATAATTTGAAATTTTAAGTTTTAAATCCTTCAAAGTCTTTTTCGTAAAATTTTATTTAAAAAATGATAAATATTTGAACCTATCGATAAATAAAAATTCTCAAAGGGTCTATTTGTAAATATACAAATATGAACCTTGTAATTTTAAGTTTTAAGTTTAAAAACCTTCAAAGTATTTTTTGTAAAATTTTATTTAAAAAAAATAAATATTTGAACTTATTCATTAAAAAAAAATATTCATGGGGTTTATTTGTAAATGTAGAAATATGAAACTTGTAATTTCAAAATTTAACCTTTAAAACTTTCAAAGTCATTTTTGTAAAAGTTTATTTTAAAAATAATAAAATTTGGACCTATTTATAAATAAAAATATTCTAGGGGTCTATTTTTAAATGTACAAATATGAAACTTGTAATTTGAAATTTTAACATTTAAAACGTTCAATTTCCTTTTTGTAAAATTTTATTATGAAAATGATAAAAATTTGGACTCATTTATAAATAAAAATATTAAAGGGGTCTATTTGTAAATGTACAAATATAAAACTTATAATTTGAAATTTTAAGTTTGAAATCCTTCAAAGTCTTTTTCGTAAAATTTTATTTAAAAAATGATAAATATTTGAACCTATCGATAAATAAAAATTTTCAAAGGGTCTATTTGTAAATATACAAATATGAACCTTGTAATTTTAAGTTTTAAGTTTAAAAACCTTCAAAGTATTTTTTGTAAAATTTTATTTAAAAAAAATAAATATTTGAACTTATTCATCAAAAAAAAATATTCATGGGGTCTATTTGTAAATATAGAAATATGAAACATGTAATTTCAAAATTTAACTTTTAAAACTTTCAAAGTCATTTTTGTAAAAGTTTATTTTAAAAATAATAAAATTTGAACCTATTTATAAATAAAAATATTCTAGGGGTCTATTTGTAAATGTAGAGATATGAAACTTGTAATTTCAAAATTTAACCTTTAAAACGTTCAATTTCCTTTTTGTAAAATTTTATTATGAAAATGATAAAAATTTGGACTCATTTATAAATAAAAATATTCTAGGGGTCTATTTGTAAATGTACAAATATGAAACTTATAATTTGAAATTTTAAGTTTTAAATCCTTCAAAGTCTTTTTTGTAAAATTTTATTTAAAAAATGATAAATATTTGAACCTATCGATAAATAAAAATATTCAAGTGGTCTATCTGTAAATATACAAATATGAAACGTGTAATTTTAAATTTTAAGTTTAAAAACCTTCAATGTATTTTTTTGTAAAATATTATTTAAAAAATAATAAATATTTGAACTAATTCATAGATTAAAATATTCATCGGGGTTATTTGTAAATTTACAAATGAGAAAGTTGTAATTTCAAAATTTATCCTTTAAAACTTTGAAAATCTTTTCTGTAAAAGTTTATTTGAAAAATAATAAAATTTGATCCTATTTATAAATAAAAATATTCTAGGGGTCTATTTGTAAATGTACAAATATGAAACTTGTAATTTGAAATTTTAACATTTAAAACGTTCAATTTCCATTTTGTAAAATTTTATTATGAAAATGATAAAAATTTGGACTCATTTAGAAATAAAAATATTTAAGGGGTCTATTTGTAAATATACAAATATGAAACTTGTAATTTTAAGTTTTAAGTTTAAAAACGTTCAATGTATTTTTTGTAAAATTTTATTTAACAAATAATAAATATTTGAACTTACTCATAAAAAAATATTCATGGGGTTTATTTGTAAATGTAGAAATATGAAACTTGTAATTTCAAAATTTAACCTTTAAAACTTTCAAAGTCATTTTTGTAAAAGTTTATTTAAAAAATGATAAAAATTTGGACTCATTTAGAAATAAAAATATTCTAGGGGTCTATTTGTAAATGTACAAATATGAAACTTATAATTTGAAATTTTAAGTTTTAAATCCTTCAAAGTCTTTTTTCTAAAATTTTATTTAAAAAATGATAAATATTTGAACCTATTGATAAATATAAATTTTCGAGGGGTCTATTTGTAAATATACAAATATGAAACTTGTAATTTTAAGTTTTAAGTTTAAAAACCTTCAAAGTATTTTTTGTAAAATATTATTTAAAAAATAATAAATATTTGAACTTATTCATAAAAAAAATATTCATGGGGTCTATTTGTAAATTTACAAATATGAAACTTGTAATTTCACAATTTAACCTTTAAAACTTTCAAAGTCATTTTTGTAAAAGTTTAATTTAAAAATAATAAAATTTGGACCTATTTATAAATAAAAATATTCTAGGGGTCTATTTGTAAATGTACAAATATGAAACTTGTAATTTGAAATTTTAACCTCTAACCTTCAATTTCCTTTTTGTAAAATTTTATTATGAAAATGATAAAAATTTGGACTCATTTATAAATAAAAATATTTAAGGGGTCTATTTGTAAATATACAAATATGAAACTTGTAATTTTAAGTTTTAAGTTTAAAAACCTTCAATGTATTTTTTGTAAAATTTTATTTAACAAATAATAAATATTTGAACTTACTCATAAAAAAATATTCATGGGGTCTATTTGTAAATGTAGAAATATGAAACTTGTAATTTCAAAATTTAACCTTTAAAACTTTCAAAGTCATTTTTGTAAAAGTTTATTTTAAAAATTATAAAAATTTGGACTCATTTAGAAATAAAAATATTCTAGGGGTCTATTTGTAAATGTACAAATATGAAACTTATAATTTGAAATTTTAAGTTTTAAATCCTTCAAAGTCTTTTTTCTAAAATTTTATTTAAAAATGATAAATATTTGAACCTATCGATAAATAAAAATTTTCAAGGGGTTTATTTGTAAATATACAAATATGAAACTTGTAATTTTAAGTTTTAAGTTTAAAAACCTTCAAAGTATTTTTTGTAAAATATTATTTAAAAAATAATAAATATTTGAACTTATTCATAAAAAAAATATTCATGGGGTCTATTTGTAAATTTACAAATAAGAAACTTGTAATTTCAAAATTTAACCTTTAAAACTTTCAAAGTCATTTTTGTAAAAGTTGATTTTAAAAATAATAAAATTTGGACCTATTTATAAATAAAAATATTCTAGGGGTCTATTTGTAAATGTACAAATATGAAACTTGTAATTTGAAATTTTAACATTTAAAACGTTCAATTTCCATTTTGTAAAATTTTATTATGAAAATGATAAAAATTTGGACTCATTTATAAATAAAAATATTTAAGGGGTCTATTTGTAAATGTACAAATATGAAACTTATAATTTGAAATTTTAAGTTTTAAATCCTTCAAAGTCTTTTTTGTAAAATTTTATTTAAAAAATGATAAATATTTCCTCAGGTATGGCGCATACGACTAACGCATAAAAAATATTCATGGGCTCTATTTGTAAATGTAGAAATATGAAACTTGTAATTTCAAAATTTAACCTTTAAAACCTTCAAAGTCATTTTTGTAAAAGTTTATTTTAAAAATAATAAAATTTGGACCTATTTATAAATAAAAATATTCTAGGGGTCTATTTGTAAATGTACAAATATGAAACTTATAATTTGAACTTTTAAGTTTTAAATCCTTCAAAGTCTTTTTTGTAAAATTTTATTTAAAAAATGATAAATATTTGAACCTATCGATAAATAAAAATATTCAAGTGATCTATTTGTAAATATACAAATATGAAACGTGTAATTTTAAATTTTAAGTTTAAAAACTTTCAATGTATTTTTTGTAAAATATTATTTAAAAAAATAATAAATATTTGAACTAATTCAGAAATAAAAATATTCATCGGGTTTATTTGTAAATTTACAAATGAGAAACTTGTAATTTCAAAATTTAACCTTTAAAACTTTCAAAGTGATTTTTGTAAAAGTTTATTTTAAAAATAATAAAATTTGGACCTATTTATAAATAAAAATATTCTAGGGGTCTATTTGTAAATGTACAAATATGAAACTTGTAATTTGAAATTTTAACCTTTAAAACGTTCAATTTCCTTTTTGTAAATTTTTATTATGAAAATGATAAAAATTTGGACTCATTTATAAATAAAAATATTTAAGGGGTCTATTTGTAAATGTACAAATATGAAACTTCTAATTTTAAGTTTTAAGTTTAAAATTCAAAGTCTTTTTTGTAAAATTTTATTTAAAAAATAATAAATATTTGAACTTACTCATAAAAAAATATTCATGGGGTCTATTTGTAGATGTAGAAATATGAAACTTGTAATTTCAAAATTTAACCTTTAAAACTTTCAAAGTCATTTTTGTAAAAGTTTATTTTAAAAATAATAAAATTTGGACCTATTTATAAATAAAAATATTCTAGGGGTCTATTTGTAAATGTACAAATATGAAACTTATAATTTGAAATTTTAAGTTTTAAATCCTTCAAAGTCTTTTTTGTAAAATTTTATTTAAAAAATGATAAATATTTGAACCTATTGATAAATAAAAATTTTCAAGGGGTCTATTTGTAAATATACAAATATGAACCTTGTAATTTTAAGTTTTAAGTTTAAAAACCTTCAAAGTATTTTTTGTAAAATATTATTTAAAAAATAATAAATATTTGAACTTATTCATAAAAAAAATATTCATGGGGTCTATTTGTAAATTTACAAATAAGAAACTTGTAATTTCAAAATTTAACCTTTAAAACTTTCAAAGTCTTTTTTGTAAAAGTTTATTTTAAAAATAGAAAAATTTGGACCTATTTATAAATAAAAATATTCTAAGGGTCTATTTTTAAATGTACAAATATGAAAGTTGTAATTTGAAATTTTAACCTTTAAAACGTTCAATTTCCTTTTTGTAAAATTTTATTATGAAAATGATAAAAATTTGGACTCATTTATAAATAAAAATATTTAAGGGGTCTATTTGTAAATATACAAATATGAAACTTGTAATTTTAAGTTTTAAGTTTAAAAACCTTCAATGTATTTTTTGTAAAATTTTATTTAACAAATAATAAATATTTGAACTTACTCATAAAAAAATATTCATGGGGTTTATTTGTAAATGTAGAAATATGAAACTTGTAATTTCAAAATTTAACCTTTAAAACTTTCAAAGTCATTTTTGTAAAAGTTTATTTTAAAAATGATAAAAATTTGGACTCATTTAGAAATAAAAATATTCTAGGGGTCTATTTGTAAATGTACAAATATGAAACTTATAATTTGAAATTTTAAGTTTTAAATCCTTCAAAGTCTTTTTTGTAAAATTTTATTTAAAAAATGATAAATATTTGAACCTATTGATAAATAAAAATTTTCAAGGGGTCTATTTGTAAATATACAAATATGAACCTTGTAATTTTAAGTTTTAAGTTTAAAAACCTTCAAAGTATTTTTTGTAAAATATTATTTAAAAAATAATAAATATTTGAACTTATTCATAAAAAAAATATTCATGGGGTCTATTTGTAAATTTACAAATAAGAAACCTGTAATTTCAAAATTTAACCTTTAAAACTTTCAAAGTCTTTTTTGTAAAAGTTTATTTTAAAAATAATAAAATTTGGACCTATTTATAAATAAAAATATTCTAGGGGTCTATTTGTAAATGTACAAATATGAAACTTGTAATTTGAAATTTTAACCTTTAAAACGTTCAATTTCCTTTTTGTAAAATTTTATTATGAAAATGATAAAAATTTGGACTCATTTATAAATAAAAATATTTAAGGGGTCTATTTGTAAATGTACAAATATGAAACTTATAATTTCAAATTTTAAGTTTTAAATCATTCAAAGTCTTTTTTGTAAAATTTTATTTAAAAAATAATAAATATTTGAACCTATCGATAAATAAAAATATTCAAAGGGTCTATTTGTAAATATACAAATATGAACCTTGTAATTTTAAGTTTTAAGTTTAAAAACCTTCAAAGTATTTTTTGTAAAATTTTATTTTAAAAAAATAAATATTTGAACTTATTCATAAAAAAAAATATTCATGGGGTCTATTTGTAAATGTAGAAATATGAAACTTGTAATTTTAAAATTTAACCTTTAAAACTTTCAAAGTCATTTTTGTAAAAGTTTATTTTAAAAATAATAAAATTTGAACCTATTTATAAATAAAAATATTCTAGGGGTCTATTTGTAAATGTACAAATATGAAACTTGTAATTTGAAATTTTAACCTTTAAAACGTTCAATTTCCTTTTTGTAAAATTTTATTATGAAAATGATAAAAATTTGGACTCATTTAGAAATAAAAATATTTAAGGGGTCTATTTGTAAATGTACAAATATGAAACTTATAATTTGAAATTTTAAGTTTGAAATCCTTCAAAGTCTTTTTTGTAAAATTTTATTTAAAAAATGATAAATATTTGAACCTATTGATAAATATAAATTTTCCAGGGGTCTATTTGTAAATATACAAATATGAAACTTGTAATTTTAAGTTTTAAGTTTAAAAACCTTCAATGTATTTTTTGTAAAATTTTATTTAAAAAATAATAAATATTTGAACTTACTCGTAAAAAAAATATTCATGGGGTCTATTTGTAAATGTAGAAATATGAAACTTGTAATTTCAAAATTTAACCTTTAAAACTTTGAAAATCTTTTCTGTAAAAGTTTATTTTAAAAATAATAAAATTTGGACCTATTTATAAATAAAAATATTCTAGGGGTCTATTTGTAAATGTACAAATATGAAACTTGTAATTTGAAATTTTAACCTTTAAAACGTTCAATTTCGTTTTTGTAAAATTTTATTATGAAAATGATAAAAATTTGGACTCATTTAGAAATAAAAATATTTAAGGGGTCTATTTGTAAATGTACAAATATGAAACTTATAATTTGAAATTTTAAGTTTTAAATCCTTCAAAGTCTTTTTTGTAAAATTTTATTTAAAAAATGATAAATATTTGAACCTATTGATAAATAAAAATTTTCAAGGGGTCTATTTGTAAATATACAAATATGAACCTTGTAATTTTAAGTTTTAAGTTTAAAAACCTTCAAAGTATTTTTTGTAAAATTTTATTTTAAAAAAATAAATATTTGAACTTATTCATAAAAAAAAATATTCATGGGGTCTATTTGTAAATGTAGAAATATGAAACTTGTAATTTCAAATTTTAACCTTTAAAACTTTCAAAGTCATTTTTGTAAAAGTTTATTTTAAAAATAATAAAATTTGGACCTACTTATAAATAAAAATATTCTAGGGGTCTATTTGTAAATGTACAAATATGAAACTTGTAATTTGAAATTTTAACCTTTAAAACGTTCAATTTCCTTTTTGTAAAATTTTATTATGAAAATGATAAAAATTTGGACTCATTTATAAATAAAAATATTAAAGGGGTCTATTTTTAAATGTACAAATATGAAACTTATAATTTGAAATTTTAAGTTTTAAATCCTTCAAAGTCTTTTTCGTAAAATTTTATTTAAAAAATGATAAATATTTGAACCTATGGATAAATAAAAATTTTCAAGGGGTTTATTTGTAAATATACAAATATGAAACTTTTAATTTTAAGTTTTAAGTTTAAAAACCTTCAAAGTATTTTTTGTAAAATATTATTTAAAAAATAATAAATATTTGAACTTATTCATAAAAAAATTATTCATGGGGTCTATTTGTAAATTTACAAATAAGAAACCTGTAATTTCAAATTTTAACATTTAAAACGTTCAATTTCCTTTTTGTAAAATTTTAAAAATAATAAAATTTGGACCTATTTATAAATAAAAATATTCTAGGGGTCTATTTGTAAATGTACAAATATGAAACTTGTAATTTGAAATTTTAACATTTAAAACGTTCAATTTCCTTTTTGTAAAATTTTATTATGAAAATGATAAAAATTTGGACTCATTTATAAATAAAAATATTTAAGGGGTCCATTTGTAAATGTACAAATATAAAACTTATAATTGGAAATTTTAAGTTTTAAATCCTTCAAAGTCTTTTTCGTAAAATTTTATTTAAAAAATGATAAATATTTGAACCTATCGATAAATAAAAATTTTCAAAGGGTCTATTTTTAAATATACGAATATGAACCTTGTAATTTTAAGTTTTAAGTTTAAAAACCTTCAAAGTATTTTTTGTAAAATTTTATTTAAAAAAAATAAATATTTGAACTTATTCATCAAAAAAAAATATTCATGGGGTCTATTTGTAAATGTAGAAATATGAAACTTGTAATTTTAAAATTTAACCTTTAAAACTTTCAAAGTCATTTTTGTAAAAGTTTATTTTAAAAATAATGAAATTTGAACCTATTTATAAATAAAAATATTCTAGGGGTCTATTTGTAAATGTAGAAATATGAAACTTGTAATTTCAAAATTTAACCTTTAAAACGTTCAATTTGCTTTTTGTAAAATTTTATTATGAAAATGATAAAAATTTGGACTCATTTATAAATAAAAATATTCTAGGGGTCTATTTGTAAATGTACAAATATGAAACTTATAATTTGAAATTTTAAGTTTTAAATCCTTCAAAGTCTTTTTTGTAAAATTTTATTTAAAAAATGATAAATATTTGAACCTATTGATAAATAAAAATATTTAAGTGGTCTATTTGTAAATATACAAATATGAAACGTGTAATTTAAATTTTAAGTTTAAAAACCTTCAAAGTATTTTTTGTAAAATATTATTTAAAAAATAATAAATATTTGAACTTATTCATAAAAAAATTATTCATGGGGTCTATGTGTAAATACTTCCCACATAACACGCAACTTGTAATTTCAAAATTTAACCTTTAAAACTTTCAAAGTCATTTTTGTAAAAGTTTATTTTAAAAATAATAAAATTTGGACCTACTTATAAATAAAAATATTCTAGGGGTCTATTTGTAAATGTACAAATATGAAACTTGTAATTTGAAATTTTAACATTTAAAACGTTCAATTTCCTTTTTGTAAAATTTTATTATGAAAATGATAAAACTTTGGACTCATTTATAAATAAAAATATTTAAGGGGTCTATTTGTAAATGTACAAATATGAAACATATAATTTGAAATTTTAAGTTTTAAATCCTTCAAAGTCTTTTTTGTAAAATTTTATTGAAAAAATGATAAATATTTGAACCTATTGATAAATAAAAATATTTAAGTGGTCTATTTGTAAATATACAAATATGAAACGTGTAATTTAAATTTTAAGTTTAAAAACCTTCAAAGTATTTTTTGTAAAATATTATTTAAAAAATAATAAATATTTGAACTTATTCATAAAAAAATTATTCATGGGGTCTATTTGTAAATTTACAAATAAGAAACCTGTAATTTCAAATTTTAACATTTAAAACTTTCAAAGTCATTTTTGTAAAAGTTTATTTTAAAAATAATAAAATTTGGACCTATTTATAAATAAAAATATTCTAGGGGTCTATTTGTAAATGTACAAATATGAAACTTGTAATTTGAAATTTTAACCTTTGAAACGTTCAATTTACTTTTTGTAAAATTTTATTATGAAAATGATAAAAATTTGGACTCATTTATAAATAAAAATATTTAAGGGGTCTATTTGTAAATATACAAATATGAAACTTGTAATTTTAAGTTTTAAGTTTAAAAACCTTCAATGTATTTTTTGTAAAATTTTATTTAACAAATAATAAATATTTGAAGTTACTCATAAAAAAATATTCATGGGGTTTATTTGTAAATGTAGAAATATGAAACTTGTAATTTCAAAATTTAACCTTTAAAACTTTCAAAGTCATTTTTGTAAAAGTTTATTTTAAAAATGATAAAAATTTGGACTCATTTAGAAATAAAAATATTCTAGGGGTCTATTTGTAAATGTACAAATATGAAACTTATAATTTGAAATTTTAAGTTTT
>RXID01016168.1:0-11862 GCA_005019695.1 Trichopus zeylanicus subsp. travancoricus | reverse complement strand
CTACTCCCATTACTACTACAACAACAACAACTACTACTATTTGTATTACTACTACTACTACTACTACCACAACTACTTCTACTGCTACTACTGCTGCTACTACTGTAACTACTGCAACTACTACTACTTTAACTACTAGTAGTACTCTGACTAATACTACTGCTCCAACTCTTGGTACCGCAACTACTACTACTCCTATTAGTACTATTACTACTACTACTGCAACTCGTACTGCCACTCCTACTCGAACTCGTACTCCTGCCACTCCTCCAACAACTACAACTACTACTACTCGCACTACTACTGCTACTACTTCTACTATTGCTGCCACTACTACTACTATTGCTACTACTACTACTACTAGTATAGCTACTACTACTGCTCTTCCTACTACTACTACTACTAGTACTGCTACTACTGCTACTACCACAACTATTACTATTGCAGCTGCTATTACTGCTACTACTTCTATAGCTTGTTTAACTACTACTACTACTACTACTACTACTACTACTACTTGTTGTACTATTACGAGCACTACTTCTACTACTAATGCTATTACTACTACTTCAGGTACTAATACTACTACTACTACGACGATGACTACTACTACTACAAGTACTACGATGACTGCTACTACTACAAGCACTACAACTAGTATTATTACAAGTACTACTACTACCACTATAGCTACTACTAGTCCTCCACCTTCTACTACTACTACAAACACTACAATTAATACTACAGCTACTACTGCTACAACTACATCTTCTACTACTACTACAAATACAGTTACCACTCAATCTACTACTACTGCTATGACTACTCCAACTACTACAGCAATAACAACAAATACTACTGCTGCTACTACTACTATGAATACAATTACCACTCAAGCTACTACTACTACTATGACTACTCCAACTACTGCTACAACAACAACAACAACAACTACTACTACTACTATGACTATTACAGCAACAACAACAACTACAACATCAACAACAACTACTGCTACTACAACTGCTACTTCTTCTTTAATGGAAACAACAACAACAATAACTACTAATGGTACTATTACTACTACTTCTCCTCCTCCTACTACTACTATTACTACAGTCGCTGCTACTACTCCTACTACCATTATTATTAGTACTACTACTACTACTACAACGGCTGCTGCTGCTGGTACTACTATTACAACTGTTGCTACTGTATCTACTACTATTGCTACTACTACTTCTAACCCTTCGACAACTACTAGTACTACTACTGCCATTTCAACTTTGGCGCCTACTCCTCCTCGTCCTCCTCCTCCTCCTCCTCCTCCTAATACTACTACTACTTCTACTACTCCTACTACTTCTCCTACTACTGCAAATACTACAACTACTACTGCTACTAATTCTGCTACTACAACTAGTAGTGCAACTGTTACTACTTCTGCTACTACTACTACTACTACTACTACTATTGCTACTATTTGTATTACTACTACTACGACTACTAGTACAAGAGCTACTAGAACTACTGCTATCTATATTATTATTACAACTACTACTGCTACTGTTGTTACTACTGTTACTATTGTAATAACGACTATGACTAGTACTTCTACCTATGCTGCTCCTGTGGCTGCTGCTTCAGCTGCTACTGTAATTACTACAGTTGCTACTACTAGTACTACTACTACTACTACAACTGCAACTGCAACTGCAACTTCAGCTACTACTACTACTTCTCCTACTACAACTACTTCTCCTAGTACTACTACTTATACTACTACAACTACTGCTACTACACTAGCTTCTTTGACTACTACTTCTGCTATAACTACTACTACTACTCCTACAACTCTTACCACTACTAATGCTGCTGCTATAACTACTGCTACTACTATTGCTACTCCAACTAATACTTCTACATTTACTATCGCTACACCTTTTACTACTACTGCTACTACTACAACTACTACTAGTACTACTACAACAATACTACTATTGCTGTTACTACTAGTACTACTACTATGAGTAATACTCCTACTACAACTGCTATTACTACTACAACTACTACTACAACAACAACGACTACTAAGGCTACCACTACCACCACTACTACTAATGCTATTCATAATATTTCTACTACTACTGCTTCTACTAATAATGGTACTATAGCTTTTACAATTATTGCTACTACTGCTAATACTTCTATTGTTACACCTACTACAACTCCTACTACTAATACTACAACTCCTATTACTACTACTATTGCTACTACTACTAATGCTACAACTACTGCTCCTCCTTTTCGTCCTCCACCTCCTGCTACTACTACGACTACAACTACTACTACTACCACATTTACAACAACAACAACTACTACTACCACTATCACTACTACTACTATAGCTGCCGCTACTACTACTACTACTAGTACCTCCATTACTACTAAAATGACCACTACTACTACTCGTACTAATGTTGCTACTTCTGTAAATAACTACTATTGCTACTGCTACCACTGCTACTGTTACTATTACTGCCACTACTACAATTACAACAACAACAACAACTACTTCTACTTCTCCTACTACTACTACGACTATGATTACTACTACTACTACTTCTGCTGCTACTACTACAACTCCTACTACTACTACCACTACTACTGCTAATACCTCTACGACTACTACTACCGCTATTACAATGACCACTACTACAACTACTCCTATTACCACTACTACTACTAATACTACTACTTCTACTACTACTATTATTACTGCTAGTTGGACTTCTACTACTACTGTTACTGCTACTAGTACTACTACTATTGCCACTACTTCTTCTACTACAACAACTGCTACTGCTACAACTACTACTACTGTGACAACTACTACTGCAACTGCTACTGCTACTGCTACTACTATTGCTACAACTGGTCCTTCTTCTACTAGTACTATTGGTATAATTCCTACTACTTCTACTAGTACTACTACTACTACTACTACCTCTAATACTACTGCTGCTGCTACTATAACTACATAACTATAACAACAACTACTACTAGCGCTATTAGCACTCCAACAACTAGTAGTATTACTACTACTAATACTACTACTACAACAACAACTACTACTATTATAACTACTCCTACCACGACTACTGCTACCACTGCTACTTTTGCTACAACAAGTACTACTACTACTACTTCTACTACTACTACTACTACTACTACTCCACTACTACTTCTCCTACTATTACTACTAGTACTACTGCTGATGCTGCTACTATAACTACACTACTACTTCAACTACTACTACTAGCACTACTACTACTCCAACAACTACTACTACTATTACAACAACTAATACTACTACTACTATAACTACACCTACCATGACCATAACTACTACTACGACTTCTAGTACTGCTACTACTTTTCCTATTACTAGTCCTATTACTACTACTGCTGCTACTACCACTAGCACTACTACTACTGCTATGACTACTACTACTAATACTACAACTACTACTAACACTACTACTACGCGCACGCCGCCGTACACAACGACGACGCCCCCTTCAGGATCCTACGACTAGGGCCTACTACAAAAACTACCAGGGCTAAGCATCGACGACGACTACCACCCACCATCCTACCAACACCACCACCCACCACTACTACTACCTACTACCTCACTACTACTACTACTATCCTAACTACTACTACTACTACTACTACTACTACTACTACTACTACTATCCCACTAGACTACTACTTACTCTACTACTCTGTTTCTCTGCGACTACTACTACTACTACTACTACTACTGCTGCTGCTGCTGCTGCTGCTACTACTACTCCAACTCCTACTTCTACTGCTACTCCCACTGCTACTTCTATTGCTATAACTACTACTACAACAACTACTACTGCTACTACTACTTCTACTACTATTGCTACTACTATTACTGAAACTATAGCTGTTGCTACTACTACTACTAATACTGTTGCACCAAGTTCTACTACTACAACTCCTATTTCCGTAACTACTACTACTACTGCTGCTGGTACTACAACTACTCCTACTACTACTGCTACTCCCAACACTCCTACGACTTCTACGAATACTACTCCAACTACTACTGCAACTACTACTACTATTATGACTATTACTACTATTACGACTACTCCAATTGCTACTTCTGCTCCTACTACTAGTAGTCATACTATTACTACTACTCCAAACATTCCTACTACTACTACTACTATTATTACTACTACTAAGACAACTATTACTACTATTATTACTATTACTACTAAGACTACTATAATATTACTAAAATTATAACTGCCACTACTACTACTACTACTATGAATACTTCTACTATCACTACTACTTTTGCTACTTCTGCTGCTTCTGCTATTATTGCTACTACTACTACAGATACAACAACTACTGCTACTACTACTAGTCATATTACTACTACTACTATTATTGCTATGATTTATACTACTACCGCTACAACTGTAACTACTGTTGCTCCTACTTTTACTACTATTACTACCACTGCTGCTGCTAATGCTACTACTACTCTAACTAATCCTGCTACTATTACTACTACTACTCCTACTGCAACTCCTGCTATTTTCACCACTCCTACTACTACAACTACCCCTACTCCAACTACCACTACTGCTACAACTATAACAACTACTACAACTGCTGCTAATACTATAACTACTACTACAACTATTATTATTACTACTACTACTACTACTACTTCATCAACTACTTCTACTACTAGAATAATTGCTACTACTACTACTCCTACTACTACTGGTACTACTACTACTAATTCTAACACTACTACTACTGCTGCTACTACTACTACACCTACTACTACTCCTACTCCTAGACCAACTCCTACTACTACACCTACTACTAGTAGGAGAAATTGTATTAATTGTGGTAGTTATAGTAATAGTCATAGTTGTAGGAATAGTAGTAGTATTAGTAGTTGTATTAGTAGTAAAAGGAGTAGTAGTAGTTGTAGTAGCAATAGTAGTTGTTGTTGTTACAGTAGTCATAGTAGTAGTAGTAGTCAGAGTAGTAGTTGTTGTGGGAGTAGCTCTAGTAGTAGTAGTATTTATTATTGTAGAAGCTATAGTAGTAGTTATAGTAGTCATAGAAGTTATAGTAGTAGTAGTAGTAATAGAATTAATAGTTGTATTATTATTATTATTATTATTATTATTATTAGTAGTAGTAGTAGTAGTAGTAGTAGTAGTAGTAGTAGTAGTACTAGTAATCGTAATAGCAGTGGAAGTACTAGTAGTTGTAGTAGAAGTAGTAGAAGTAGTAATAGGAGTAGGAATAGCAGTGGTAATAGTAGTAGTAGTAGTAGTTTGAGTAATAGAAGTATTAGCAGTAGTACTAACAGTAGGAGTAGTAGTAGGACTAGTAACTGGACTTGGAGAAGCAGTAATAATGGTAGTATTATTAGTAGGAGTAGTAGTAGCAATAGTAGTAGTAGTTATGGTTGGAGTAGTAGTAGTAGTGGTTGAAGTAGTAGTAGGAGTAGCAGCAAAAGTAGTAGTAGTGGCAGTAGTAATAGTAGTAGTAGTAATAGTAATCATAGTAGTAATAGTAGTGGTAGTAGTACTAGTTGAAGTGGTACAAGTAGTCATAGTAGCAGTAGTAGTAGTGGCAATAATAGTAGGAGTAGAAGTAGTACTTGTAGGAGTAGTAGTAGTAATTATTGTAGTAGTAGTGTAGTAGCAGTAGCAGTCATAGTAGTAGTGGATGTAGTAAACTTTTAATAGTAGTAGTAGCAATGGTAGTAGAAATAGTAGTCATAATAATTGCAGTAGCAGTAGCAGTTGCTGTAGTAGCAGTAGTAGTAGCTATAGTAGTCGTAGCAGTAGTAGTAGTAGGAATAGTAGTAGTTGTTGTAGGAGTAGAAGTAGTTATAGCAGTAATAGTAGTAGGAATCACAATATAAGTAGTAATAGCAATAGTAGTAGGAGTACTATTATTAGTAGTAGGAGGAAGAGGATTAGTAGGAGGAGTAAGAGCAGCAGGAGTAGTAGTTGTTGTAATAGTAGTCATCGTATTCATAGTAGTAGTTGTAGTAGTAGTAATAGTAGCAGCAGCAGAAGCAGTAGTAGCAGTAGTTGTAGTATTGGTAGTAGTAGTAGTAGTAGTAGTTACAGCAGTAGTAGTAGTTGCAGAAGTAGTAGTAGTAGCTGAAGTAGCAGTAGTTGTAGTCGTTGTAGGTGTAGGTAGTAGTAGGTGTAGTTGTAGTAGTAGCTGAAGTAGTTGTAATTGTAGTAGAAATAGTTGTATGTGTAGTAGTAGTAGTAGGTGCAGGAGTAGTAGTAGTAGTACTAGTTGCGGTAGTAGCAGCAGCAATAGTAGTAGTGGTGGTGGTGGTTGTAGCAGTAGCAGCGGCAGCAGCAGCAATAGTAGTGGTAGTAGTCTGAGTAATAGGAGTATTAGTAGTAGTAGTAGGAGTAGGAGTAGTTGTAGGAGTAGTAACAGGACATGGAGAAGCAGTAATAATAGTAGTAGAATTAGTAGTAGTTGTAATTATAGTAGTAGTAGTAATAATAGTAGTAGTTGTAGTTGGAGTAGTAGTAGTAGTAGAAGTAGTAGTAAGAGTAGCCACAAAAGCAGTAGGAGTGGCAGTAGTAATGGTAGTAGTAGTAGTAATTGCAGTCATAGTGGCAGTAGTAGTGGTAGTAGTACTAATTGAAGCAGTACAAGTAGTCATAGTAGTAGCTGTAGGAGTAGTAGCAGTAGTTATTATAGTAGTAGTGTAGTAGCAGTAGCAGTCGTAGTAGCAGTGTAGGTAGTAGAGTTCTAGTAGTAGTAGTCCTAGTGGAAGTAGTAGTAGCAAAGGTAGTAGAAATAGTAGTAATAGTAGTAGTAGTAGTAGTAGGAATAGTAGTAGTTGTTGTAGGAGTAGAAGTAGTTGTAGCAGTAGTAGTAGTAGTAGTAGGAATATTAGTAGTAGTAGAAGTAGTATTAGTAGTAGTAGGAGTAGTAGTAGTAGTCATAGGAGTAGGAGCAGCAGGAGTAGTAGTTGTTGTAATAGTGGTCATCATATTAGCAACAGTAGTCAAAGTAGTAGTAATAGCTATAGCAGCAGCCGAAGTAGTAGTAGTAGTAGTAGTAGTATTGGTAGCAGCAGCAGTAGTAGTATTAGGTGTTGGTGTAGTAGTAGTAATAGTAGCAGTAGTAGTTGCTGCGGAAGTAGTAGTAGTAGCTGAAGTAGTGCTAGTTGTAGTAATAATAGGTGTAGGTAGTAGCAGGTGTAGGCGTAGTAGTAGTTGTAGTAGTAGTAGTTATAGTTGAAATAATTATAGGTGTTGTAGTAATAGTAGTAGTAGTAGGTGCAGGTTTAGTAGTAGTAGTAATAGTTGTCGTAGTAGAAGCAATTGTAGCTATAGTAGTGGTGGTGGTGGTGGTTGTAGTAGTAGCAGCAGCGGCGGTAGCAGCGGCAGTAGTACTACTACTAGTAGTAGTAGTACAAGTAGAAGTTCTAGTTGTAGTAGTGTTAGTATTAGCAGTAGTAGTTGTTGTATGTGTAGTAGTAGTAGTAGTAGTTGTAGTTGGAGTAACAGTAGTATTAGTAGTACTAGTAGTAAAATTTTTAGTATAGTAGTAGTAGTTATTGTACTAGCAGTATTAGTAGTTGTAGTAGGAAAATTTTTCTTAATTGTAGTCGTAGTAATAATAGTCGTAGTAGTAGGAGTAGTAGTAGCAGTTGTCAAATTAAAAGTAGTATTAGTAGAATTATTGGTAGTAGTATGAGTAGCAGTAGTTATAGTAGGGGTAGTAGTAGTGGTAGTAGCAGCAGCAGTAGTATTAGTAGTGGTAGTTGTAGAAGTTGTAGGGGTAGTAAGAATTCAAGTTGTAGTAGTTGTAGTAGTAGTGCAGTAGTAGTAGCAGTATTAGGAGGAGTAGTAGTCATAGTAGTAGTAGTAGTAGTTTATGAAGTGGTAGTAGTAGTGTAGTACGAGCAACAGTTGTAGTAGTAGTAGTAGTAGCAGTAGTAGTGTAGTAGTAGTATTTGTATACGAGTAGCAGCAGCAGAAGTAATAGTAATAGTAGTAGTTTATGAAGTAGTAGTAGTAGTAGTAGTCGTATTAGCAGTAGCAGTAGTTGTCATTGTAGCTGTAGTTGTTGTAGTATTAATAGCGATAGTAGTAGTAGTAGTTGTTGTTATTATTATTGTTGTTGTTGTTGTTGTCATAGTAGGAGTAGTAATAGGAGTAGGAGCAGTAGTAGAAATAGTAGTAGCAATAGTTATTGTTGTGGTAGTAGTAATAGTTGTAGTAGTAATAATAGTAATAGTATTAATAGTAGCAGTAGTTGTAATGGTAATAGTAATTGTAATAGCAGTAGGAGTAGAAGTAGGACAAGTTATAGAAGTACTAGTAGTAGCAGTAGTAATAGAAATACCAGTAACTGTAGTACCAACAGCAACTGCAGCAGCTGTAATAGTAGAAGTAATTATAGCAATAGTAGGAGAAGTTTGAGAAATAGCAGTAGAAGTAGCATAAGTAGTATTAATAGGACTAGTAGTACTAGGAGTAGTAGCAACTGTAGTAGTAGTAATAATAGAAGTTGTAGGAGTAGAAGTAATAGCAGTACTTGCAGTAGTAGTCGTAATAGTTATAGTAGTAGCTATTGTAGTATTAGTGTAGTAGTAGTAGTAGTGGTGGTGGTGGTGGTAGTAGTAGTAGTACTTCTAGTAGTAGTACTAGTAGTTGTAGTCGTAGTAGTAGTATTAGTAATAGTAGTAGTTGTTGTTGTTGTTGTTGTGGTAGTAGTAGTAGTAATAGTCGTAGTAGTAGTAGTAGTAATAAAAGTAGTTGTAGAAGTACAAGTAGTAGTAGTAGTTGTGCAAGTAGTAGTAGTGTCAGTAGTTGCAGAGGAAGTCGTTGTTCTTGTCATAGTAGAAGTAGCAGTACTACTCGTAGTAGTTGTAACAGTAGTGGTCATTGTAGTAGTAGCAATAGTAGTAGTTGCAAGAGTTGCAGCAATAGTATTAGTTGTAAGAGCAGGAGCAGCGGTAGTAGCAGTAGTCGCAGCAAATGTAGTTATAGTAGCACTAGTAGCGGCAACAATTATAGCAGAAGTAGTTATGTTGTAGTAGTAGTAGAATTCACTTTAGTAGTAGTAGTAGCAGTAAGAGTAGCGTTAGCAGTTATTGTTGTAGTGGTTGCTATAGTAGTAGTAAAAGTAGTAGTAGTAGCAGGATTTGTAGTAGTAATAGTAGTGGTGGTAGTAGTAGCAGTAGCAAAAGTAATTATTGTTGTTGTAGTAGTAGTAATAGTCATAGGTTTAACAATAGGAGTAGGACTAACAGTAGTAATAGTAGTAGTAGTAGTTGTAGTAATAGCAATAGTAGTTGTAGGAGTAGGAGTAGTAGTAGTAGAAGTAGGAATAGAAGTAGGATTAATAGTAGAAGTAGTAGTAGTAGTAGTAGCAATAGTAGTACTAGCAGAAGTAGAAGCAGTTGCAGTAGTAGTAGTAGTAGTAGTAGTAATAGTAATGGGAGTTGTAGTAGTAGTAATAGGAGTAGTAGTACGAGAAGCTGTAGAAGTAGTATCAGAAGTAGCTGTGATAGTAGTAGAAGCATTAGTAGTAGTAGTCGTAGCAGCAGCAGCAGCAGGAGTAGTAGTAGTAATAATAATAATAGTAGTTGTAATACTAGTAGCAAGAATAGTAGTGGTTCTAGTAGTAATAGTAGTAGTTGTAGTGGGTGTATTAGTTGTAGTAGTAGTAGTAGTAGCAGTAATAGTAGTTGTAGTAGGAGTAGTAGTAGCGGTAATAGTAGTTGTAGTAGTCGTAGTAGTAGCAGTAATAGTAGTAGTACTAGTACTAGTAGTAGAAATACTATAGTAGCAGCTACTGTAGCAGTATTACTACTACTAGTAGTAGAAGTAGTTGTTGTAGTAATAGTTGTAATGGTAGTAGTAGTAGTTGGAGCAGTAATAGTAGGAGTTGTTGTAGGAACAATAGGAGGAGTAGTAGTAGTAGCAGTAATAGTAGTAGTAGTAGTAGTAGTAGTAGTAGAAGTAGTATTAGTATTAGTAGTAGTAGTAGGAGGAGGAGGTGGAGTAGTAGCAGTAGTAGTAGTAGCAATTGTAGTAAGAGTAGTTGTGGTAGGCGTAGTAGTAGTAATAGTAGTAGGAGTGGTAGTTGTAATAGTATTAGGAGTAGTAGCAGCAGCAGTAGTAGTAGTAGTAGTAGTAGTAGTAGTAGTAGTAGTAGTAGCAGCAGCAGTAGTAATAATAACGGTAGTATTTGTAATAATAGTAGTATTTGTAGTCGATGTATTAGGAGTAGTAGTAGTAGCAGTAATAGTAGTTGAAGTAGTAGTAGCAGTAGTAGTAGTAGTAGTACTAGGAATAGTAGTTGCAGTAGGAGCAATAGTAGTAATAGTGGTTGTAGTAGTAGTAGTAGTAGTAGTAGGAGCAACAGTAGTAGTAGTTGTAGTAGTAGTTGGAGTAGTAGTAGGAGTAATAGTTGTAGCGGTGGTAGTAGTAGTTGTAGCAATAGTAGCATTAGTAGCAGCAGCAGCAGCAGCAGTAGTAGTTGTAGTAGTAGAAGTACAAGTGGTATTAGTAATAGTAATAGTTCGAGTAACAGTAGCTGCTGTAGTAGTAGTAGTAGTAGCAATAGTTGCAGTTATCATAGTAGTAGTTGTAGTAGCAGTAGAAGCACCCATAGTAGTAGTAGGAGTAGTAGTAGTAGTCGTTGTAGTAGTAGTGGTAGCTCTAGTAGTAGTAGTAGTTGTTGTTGTTGTTGTAGTAACAATAGTACTAGTATTGATAGTAGTAATAGTAGTAGTTTGTGTAGGTGTAGTAGTAGTAATAGAGGTAGTAGTAGTTGTTGCAAAAGTAGTACTAGTAGTTGCTGTAGTGGCAGCAGTAACAGTTGTAGTAGTTGTAATAGTTATAGTAGTTATAATAGCAATAGTAGTCGTAGTAGTTGTTGTTACAGTAGCGGCAGCAGCAGCAGCAATAGTGGTAGAAGTAGTAGTAGCAGTAGCAGCAATAGTAGTAGAAGTAGTAGCAAAAGTAGTAGTAGCAGGAGTAGTAATAATAGTAGCAGAAGTAGTAGTAGTAGGAGTAGTAGTAGTTGTAGCAGCTCTAGTATTAGTTGCAATAATAGTAGTAGTAGTAGTAGTAGTAGTAGTGCTAATAGGAGTAGTAGTAGTAGCAGCAGCATTAGTAGTAATAGTTATCACAACAAATGTAGTTTAGTAGAACTAGTAGCAGTGGCAATAGCAGTGGAAGTAGTTGCGTTGCTGCAGTAGTAGCATTCACTGTAATACTAGTTGTAGTAGGTGTAGTTGTAGTGGTAGTAGAAGTAGTAGCTATAGCAAGAGTTGTTGTTGTTGTTGTAGTAGTAGTAGTAGTAGTAGTAGTAGTAGTAGTAGTAGAAGTAATAGTTATAGTAGTAGTGGTAGGAGTAGTCGTAGGTTTAGTAATTGGAGTAGGAGTAGCAGTAGTAATAGTAGTAGCAATAGTAGCAGTAGTAGCAATAGGAGTAGTAGCAGTAGTTATAGCAGCAGTAGTAGGAGGAGGAGTAGTAGTAGCAGCAGTTGGAGTAGTAGTTGGATTAGCAGTAGAAGTAGTAGAAGTAGCAATAGCAATAGTAGTAGTAGCAGTAGTAGTAGCAGCTATAGAAGTAGTAGTAGCTGTCGAAGTAGTAGCAATAGTAGCAGTAATGGTTGTAGAAGTAGTAGTAGTAGATGTAGCAGCAGCAGTAGTAGTAGTAGTAGTAGTAGTAGTAGTAATAGTAGTTGTAGTAGCAGTAGTAGCAATAGTAGCAATGGTAGTA
>RXID01016167.1:35000-54234 GCA_005019695.1 Trichopus zeylanicus subsp. travancoricus | reverse complement strand
AAGGAGTAGTAGTAGCGCTAGAAGTAGCAGTAGCATCAATAGTAGTAGTGGCAGTGGCAATAGTATTAGTTCTAGTGTTGTAGTTGTAGCAGTAGAAGCTGTAGGAATAGCTATAGCAGCAGCAATAGTTGTAGTAGTAGAGGATGTAGTAGTAATAGGAGCTGAAGGAGTAGTAGTAGTAGCACTAACAATAGTACTAATAGTAGTGTTAGTAGTAGTAGTAGTGGTAGTAGTAGAAGAAGTAGTAGTAGTAGTAGCAGCAACAGTAGTAGTAGTAGGAGCAGCAGTAGTAGTAGCAATTGTAGTAGTAGGAGTAGTAGTAGTTGTTGTTGTTGTCGCTATTGTAGAAGCAACAGTGGTACTAGTGGTAGTGGTAGTAATAGCAACAGAAGTAGTAGTAGCGGTAGTAGTAGTCAGAGCCGCAGTGATAATTATAGTAGTAGTAGGAGAAAAAGTGGTAGTAGTAGCAGTTATAGAAGTAGTAGGTGAAGTAGTGGTAGAAGTTACAGCAGCAGCAGTAGTAGTAATAGCATAAGCAGTAATAGTAGTCGTAGTAGTAGTATCAACAATTGTAGCAGTAGTAGTGGCAATACTAGTAGTGGCAGAAGTAGTAGCAGTCGTAGTAGTGGAGGTAGTAATAGAAGTGGTAGCATTATAGTACTAGAAGCAATAGTAGTAGTAGTAGTTGTGGTTGTAGTAGCAGCAACCACAATAGCCATAGTAGTAGTAGTAGCAGTTGCGAAAGTAGTATTACTAGCTATAGCCGCAGCAGCAGCAGTCATAGTAGAAGTTGTAGCAATAGTTGTAGAAGTAGTAGTAATAGTAGCAGCAGTCGTAGTAGTAGCAGTAGTAGCTGTAATAGTAATAGTAGTAGTAGTAGTCGTAGCAGTAGTTGTACCTATAGTAGTAGAAGTAGCAGTAGCAACAGTAGTAGCACTAGTAGTAGCATCAGTAGCTACTGTAGTAGTTGTAGTAGTAGTAGTAATAGTAGCAGTAGCATTGGTAGCAGTAGTAGTAGTAGTGGTGGTGGTGGTAGTAGTAGTAGTTGCAGTAGTAGTAGTAGTAGTAATAGTAGCAGTAGCATTGGTAGCAGTAGTAGTAGTGGTGGTGGTGGTGGTGGTAGTAGTAGTTGCAGTAGTAGTAGTAGTAGTAATAGCAGTAGCTATAGTAACACTAGTAGAAGTGGTTGCCATCGTAGCAAAAGTAATACCAATAGTACTAGTAGTGGTTGTAGTAGATGTAGTAGTATTAGTAGTGTAGTAGTAATAGTAGCAATAATAGTTGTAGTACGTGAAGTAGTGGTAGTTGTAGTTGTAACAGAAGCAGCAACAACATCAGGAGCAATAGCAGCAGCAACGACCGTATTAGTAGTAGTAGTAGTAGTAACAGTTGTAGTGGGAGTAGTTGTAGTTGTTGTTGTTGTTGTAGTACTAGCAATAGCAGCGACAATAGTACTAGTAGTAGTAGTAGAAGCAACAGTAGCAACAACTGTAGAAGTGGTAGTAGTAGTAGTCTTAGGGTAGTATTAATAGCACTAGTAGTAGTAGTAATGGGTTAAGTAGTAGGAGTAGTAGTTGTAGTAGCCGCAGCAGTGACAGTAATAGTATTAGTAGTAGTAGTAGTGGCAGTAGCGATAGCAACGGCAGCAATAATAGTAGTAGTAATGGAAGCTAGAGCAGTAGTAGTAGTAGAAGTAATAGTTGTAGTAATAGGAGTTGGAGCAAAAGTAGTAGTAGTAGTAGTAATATTAAAGGAGTAGGAGTAGTAGTAGTAGTAAAAGTAGAGTAGTATTAATAGTAGCAGCAACAGTAGTAGTAGTAATAGTAGCTGAAGTAGTAGTACTAGTAGCATTAATAGCAGCACTTGTATTAATAGTAGTAACAGCAGTAGCAGTAGTAGTAATAGTAGCAGCAGAAGTACTAGTAGTAGGAGTGTAAGGAGTGGTAGTTGTAATAGTAGTAGTAGTAGGAGTATTAGGATTAGTAGTAGTATTAGTAGGAGCAGCAGTAATAGTAGTAGTAGGAGTAGTAATGCTTGTCGGGGTAGGAGTAGTAGTAGTAGGAGTAGTAGTAGTAGTAGTAGTAGTTGTTGTTGTTGTTGTAGTAATAGTAGTAGGAGTAGGAGTAGTAGAAGTAGTAGTATTAGTGCTAGGACTAGTTGTAGTAGGAGTACTAGTAGTGTTAGTAATAGTAGTAACAGTAGCAGTTATAGTAGGAGTATTAGTGGTAGTAGTAGTATTAGCAATAGTAGCAATAATACTTGTAGTAGGAGTGATAGCGGCAATCGATATAGTAGTAGTGGTAGTGGTGGTGGTGGTGGTGGTGATGGTGGTGGTGTTAGTGTTAAGTAGTTGTAGTACCCATAGTCGGAGTAGTAGCAGTAATAATTATGCTAGTAGTAGAAGTAGTAGTAGTAGTAGTATTAGCAGTTGTATTAGTAATTGTAGTAGAAGCGTAAGTAGTAGTTCTAGGAACAGCAGCAACAACAACTGTTGTAGTATTAATAGTAGTAGTTGAAGTTAGAGCAGCAGCAGTAGCCATCACAGTGGTAGTAGCAGCAGTAATTGTTGTTGTTGTTGTTGTTGGATTAGTAGTAGGAGTAGTTCTAGAAGTAGTAGTAATAGTAACAGTAGTAGTAGTAGTAGCAGTAGTATCACTAGTAGCAGTAGGAGCAGCAGTTGTAGTAGTAATAGTAGCTGCACTAGCAGTAGTAGTAGGAGTAGGAGTAGGAATAGTGGTGGTGGTAGTAGTAGTAGTAGAATTAGTAGCAGTAGTAGCAGTATCTGCAATAGTACTGGTAGTAGTAGAAGTAGTAGTATTCATAGAAGTAGTAGCAACACCAGTAGTTGAAGAAGTAGTAGTTGTACTACTAGTAATGTACTAGTAGTCTTAGTAGTAGAAGTAGTAGTTGTAGTAGTAGGAGGAGGAGGAGTAGTAGTAGTAGTAGTCGTGGTAATAGTAGTATTAGTTGTAGTGGTAGTAGTGGTAGTAGTGGTAGTAGCTGTACTAACAATAGTATCAGTAGTAGTTGTAGTAGTGGTGTTACTAGTAGTAATAGTTTTATTAGTGTAGTAGTAGTAGTAGTAGTAGTAGTAGTAGTAGTAGTAGTAGTAGTAGTAGTAGTAGTAGTAGCGGTAGTAGTAGTAGTAGTAGTAGTAGTAGTAGTAGTAGTCTTACGAGTAGTAGTAGGAATAGTAGTAGCAGAGTAGTAGTAGTTGTAGTAGTAGTACTAGTAGTAGCAGTAGAAGTAGTAATAGAAGTATTAGTTGTAGTAGTAGTTGTGGTAGTAGTAGTAGTAGCTGCAATAGCAGCACTAGTACTAACAATAGTGTTAGTGGTATTAGTAGTAGTAATAGTAGTAGAAGCAGAGTAGTAGTAATAGTTGTAGTAGTGGTGGTGGTGGTGGTGGTGGTAGTAGTAGTAGTAGTAGTAGTCTTAGTAGTAGTAGTACGAATAGTAGTAGCATATTAGTGGTAGCTATAGTAGTAGAATTAGTAGTAATGGTAGTAGTAGTAGTAGCAGTTGTAGTAGTAGTCGTAGTTGTAGGAATTGGAATTGTATTAGTAGTAGTTATAGTGGTAGTGGTAGTGGTAGTAGTAGTAGGAGCAGTAGTCACAATTGGAGTTGTTGTAGGTGTAGTAGTAGCATTAGAAGTCATAGTAGTAGACTAGTAGTAGTAAGAGTAGTTGTAGTAGCCATGGTGGTAGTAGTAGTAGTATCAGCAGCAGCACGAGTAGTAGTGGTGGTGGTGGTGGTGGTAGTAGTAGTAGTATCAATAGTAGTAGTAGTAGTAATAATAAGAGTAATAATTGTAGCAATAGTAGTAGTTGTAGTTGTTGTTGTTGTAGTAATAGTAGCATTAATAGTAGTAGTAGTAGTTGTTGTTGTAGTAGTAGTGGTGGTGGTGGTGGTGGTGGTGGTGGTGGTGGTAGTAATAGCAGTAGCAGCAGTAGTATTAGTAGCGAGATGAGTGTTTGGAGTAGTAGTAGTTGTAATGGTAGTACTAGTACCCGTAGTAGTAGGAGCATAAGGATTAGTTGTTGTATTAGTATTAGTCGTAGTAGCAGTAATAGTGATAGTAATAGTAGCAGTATTACGTGTAGTAGTGGTGGTAGTACTAGGAGAAGTAGGAGTTGTAGTAGCGGTAGCAGCAGTAGTTGTGTTAATAGTAGTAGTAATAGTTGTAACAGTAATAATAGTAGTTATACTAGTAGTGGTAGTTGTAGTAGTAGTAGTATAGTAGTAGTAGTTATTATTGTAATAGTAGTCGTGGTGGTTGTGGTAGGAGTAGTAGTAGATGTAGCAGTACTTGTAGTAGAAGTGATTGTAGTCGATAAAGGAGTAGGAGGAGGAGGAGGAGGAGGAGTAGTAGTAGTAATGATAGTAGTAGTAGTAGTAGTAGTCATAGTGGTAGTACTAATTGGAGTAGAAGCAGCAGTAGTAGCCGTAGTAGGAGTAGTAGTAGTAGTAATGGTAGTAGTAGTCATAGTAGTAGTACTAATAGGAGTAGAAGAAGCAGTAGTAGCAGTAGTAGATGGAGTAGTAGTAGGAGGAGGAGGAGGAGGAGTAGCAGTTGTTATAGTAGTAGTAGCAGAAATAGGAGTAGCAGTTGTTTTAGTAGAAGTAGTTGTTGTTGTTGTCATAGTAGTTGTAGTAGTAGTAGTATTTGTAGTAGGAGTTGTAGTAGGAGTGGGAGTTGGAGTCAGACAAGTAGTTGAAGTTGTAGTAGTAGTAATAATAGTAGTAGTAGTTGTAGTGGTAGTAGTAGTTGTTGTAGTGGTGTTGGCAGTATTAGTACTGGTAGTAGTTGTTGTAGTTGTAGTAGTAGTTGTTGTAGCAGCAATAGTAGAAATAGAAGTATTGGTAATAGAAGTAGCAATAGTAGTGGTGGTAGGAGTAGTAGTTATAGTAGGAGTAGTGGCAGTGGTAGGTCCGACAACGGTAGTAGTTGTAGTAGTTGTAGAAGTTGTAATAATAGCAATAGTTGCAGGAGTAGTAGTAGTACTAGTAGTAGCAGTTGTACTACTAGTGTAGAAGTTGTAGCTATAGTAGTAGCAGAGGAAGTGGAAGTAGTAGGAGGAGTAGTAGTAGTGGTGGTTGTAATAGTTATAGTAAATGTAGTTATAGTGGTAGTAATAGCAACAGCGGTAATGGTAGTCGCAGTAGTCGTAGTAGTACTAGGAGTAGAAGTAGTAGTAGTATCGATGCTAGTATTAGTAGTAATATTAGGAGAAGTAGTAGTAGGAGTGGAAGTAGTGGTAGGAGTCAGAGTAGTTATAGTAGTAATAGTGGAGGTAGTAGTAGTTAAAGGAGCAGAAGTAGAAGTAGTAGTAGTGGTAGTAGTTGCAATAGAAGAAGGAGTAGGTGTAGGAGTAGGAGCAGGAGTAGGAGAAAGAGTAGTAGTAGAAGTAGTAGAAGTAGAAGTTGTTGTTGTTGTTGTAGTATTTGCAGCAAAAGGAGTAGATGTCGGAGTAGGAGCAGGAGTAGGAGCAGTTGTAGTAGTAGTAGGGATAACTACAGTACTAATAATATTAGGAGTAGTAGTAGTAGAAGCAGCAGCAGCCGTTGTAGAACCAATAGAGGTAGTAGTAGGAATGGTAGTAGTAGTATTAGTTGTTGTACTAGTAGTAGTAGCAGAAGTAGGTGTAGGAGGAGTAGTACTAGTGGAAAAAGCTGGAGTAGGTGTTGTAGTAGAAGTAGTAGTAGGAGGAGTAATAGTAGTAGTAGTAGTAGTATTAGTAGTAGTAATAGTAGTAGTACCAGCAGTAGTAGAAGCAGCAGTAGTTATAGTAGACAAAGGAGTAGTAGTATTAGCAACAACAACAACTGAAGCAGCAGCAGCAGCAGTAGTATTAGTAGTAGTAGTAGTAGTAGTAGTAGTAGTAGTAGTAGTACTTGCAGTAGTTGTAACAACAGCAGTTGTTGTTGTAGTAATAGAAGGAGCAGCAGTACTGACAGAAGTAGTAATGGTTGTATTATTATTATTATTATTTTCATTATTACAAGCAATAGTAGTAGTATTGGTAGTAGTAGTGGCAACAGCAGCAGTAGTTGTGGTAGTAGTAGTAGGAGAACTAGTAGGTGTAGTAGCAGTAGTTGTATTAGTAGTAGAAGTAGTAACAGTGGTACTAGTAGTAGTAATAGCTGTAATAGTAGCAACAGTAGTACTAGTACTACTTGTAGTGGTAGTTATAGCAGCAGAAATAGTAGTAGTAATAGTACGAGCAGTAGCGGTAGTCACTGCAATTATGGTAGGAGTAGTGGTAGTAGTAGTAGAAGTTGAAGTGGTAGTGTTAGTACTAGTAGTAGTACAAGTATAAGTAATAGTAGTAGTGTTAATTGCTATAGCAATAGAAGCCTTAGTAGTAGTAGAAGCAGCGGTAGTAGTAACAATAGGAGGAGTTGGGGTAGTAGTAGCAGCAACAACAATATTAGTAGTAGAAGAAGTAGTAGTAGTGGTAGTTGCCATAGTTGTACTAGTTGGAGTATTAGTAGCAGAAGAAGTCATAGTACTATTATTAGTAGTAGTAGTAGTAGTCGCAGTGGTAAAAGTAGTAGTAGTAGCAGCAACAGTAGTCATTGTAGTTGCTATAGTAGTAGTAGCAAAAGTAATAGTAGACGTTGTAGTAGTAGGAGCAGTATTAGCAGCAGTAGCTGCAGAACTAGTATTAGTAGCAGAAGTTACAATTGTATTAGTTGTAGAAGCAAAGGTAGCAGTAGTAGTAGCAAAAGTAGATATAGTAGTAGCAATAATTGCAATCGCAGTAGTAGTAGTAGCAGTGGTAGTGGTCGTAGAATAAGTAGCCGTAGTAGTAGTGGTTATAGTAGTAGAAGTAACAGTAGTAGTAGCAGGAGTAGCAGTTGTTGTATTAGCCTTAGTAATAGTAGTAGTTGTAGTGAAAGTAGTTCTAGCGGTACTAGTGTTGGCAGTAGTAGTATTAGTAGTAGTAGAAGTAGCAGTAGTAGCAGCAACAATAGTCAAAGTAGTAGCAATAATAGCAGTGGCAGAAGCAGAAGTAGCAGCAGCAGGAGCTGTAGTAGTAGTAGCAGTAGTATGAGTAGGAGTAGTAGCAGAAATATTAGTAGTCGTAGTAGTAGTACTAGTGGTAGTAGTAGTAGTACTAGCGGTAGTAGTCGTAGTACTAGCGGTAGTAGTAGTAGTAGTAGTAGTGGTAGTGGTAGTAGTACTAGAAGTAACAACAATAGAAGTAGTAGTAATAGTAGCAGTTGTAGTATTAATCGGAGTAGTAGAGGTTGTAATAGTCATAGTAGTAGTACTATAAGTAGTAGTATTATAGTAGCAGCAGTAGTAGTAGCAGACACAGTTGTTGTAGTAGTAGTAGTAGTAGTAGTAGCAGTAGTAGAAGTAGTAGAAGTAGTAGTAGCCGTAGTAGTATTACTATTAGGAGGAGGATGAGTAGTAGTAGTTGTTGTAGTAGTTGTAGTACTTGAATTAGTATTAGTAGTAGTTGTTGTTGTAGCAGTAGTAGTTGTTGTAGTAGTCGTAGTAGTAGCAACAGTAGTTGTAATAGGTGTACTAGTAGCCCTAATAGTAGTTGTAGCAGTCACCGTAGTAGTAGTAGTAGCAGTAGCAGTAGTAGTAGTAATCATCATAGTTATAGTGGCAGTAGTAGTAGTAGTAGTTGTAGCATTAGTAGTAGTAGCAGTTGGAGGAGTAGGATTAGCATTAGTAGTAGTTGCTACAACAGTAGTAGTAGCACTACTACTAGTAGTAGTAGTAGTAATAGTAGTACTACTACTATTACTAGAAGTAGTAGCAATAGCAGTTGTAGTAGCCATAGTGGTAATAGTTGTAATAATAGTAGCGGTAGTAGCAATAGTAGTAGTAGTAGTAGCTGCAGTATTGGTAGCAAAATTAGTAGTAGTAGTAGTTGCAGTAGCAGCAGCTGTAGTAGCAATAGTAGCAGCTGGAGGAGTAATAATACTAGTAGTAGTAGTAGCAGTAGCATTAGTAGTAGTAACAGCAGTAGTTGCAGCCGGAGCAGTAGTAGTAATGGTAGTACTAGTAGTAGTTGTAGTAATGGAACTACTGCTAGTTGTAGTTGTTGTAGGAACAATAGCAGCAGTAGTCGTATTAGTAGAAGTAGTAGCAGTGCCACAAGTTGTAGTTGTAACAGTAGTACTAGTAGTAGTTGTTGTAGTAGAAGCTATTGTAGTAGCGACAGTAGTAATAGCAGCAATAGCAAAAGTAGTAGCAGCAGGAGTAGTAGTAGTAGTCGTGATAGTAGTAGTAGTAGTAGCAGCAGCAGTAGTTGTAGTAAAAGTAGCAATGGTAGTAGTAGTAGCCACAGTAGTAATAGCAGTAGTACTAGTAGCATTTGTATTATTATTATTAGTAGTAGTAGTAGCATAGTAGTGAGAGCAGCAGTTGTGGTAGTAGTAGCAGTTGCCATAGTAGCAATCCTAGTAGCTGTAGTAGCAGAAGTAGTATCACGAGTAGTGGTAGTAGCATGGAAAGTAGTAATAGTAGTAGTAGTAGTAGTCGCAGAAGCAGCAACTACACTTGTAGTAGTAATTGTTGTAGTAGTAGTAGTAACAAAAGTAGTAGTAGATAGGGAATTAGTAGCAGTAGTTGTTGTGGAGGCAGACGAAGTAGTAGTAGTAGGAGAATAAGTAGCAGTCGTTGCAAAAGCAGTAGTAGTAGGTGTAGTGGTCGTAGTAGTTATTGTTGTTGTAGCGGTAGTACTAGCAGAAATTGTAGTGGGAATGGGAGTAGTAGTAAGAGTTGGAGTAGGAGTAGTAGTAATAGTTGTAGTAGCAGCAGTACTAGTCGAACTAGCAGTTGGAGGAGTAGTCAGTAGTAGTAGTAGTTGTTGTTGTTGTAGAAATAGTAGCCGTAGAAGTAGTAGAAGTAGTAGTAGGAGTAGCAGTAGTTGTAGTAGGAGTAGTACTAGCAGCAATAGGAGTAGGAGTAGCCGTAATAGTAGTAGAAGTAGTAGTAGTGGTAGCAGTCTCAGTAGTAGTACTGGTAGTAGTAGTAGTAGTATTGATAGAAGTAGCAGTAACAGAAGTAGTCAAAGAAGTAGCAATTGTACTACCAATAATGTAGTAGTAGTCTTAGTAGTAGAAGTAGTAGTTGTAGTAGTAGTAGGAGTAGTAGTAGTAGTGGTAGTGGTAGTGATAGTAGTATTAGTTGCAGTAGTAGTACTTGGAATAGCAGCAGCTGTACAAATAGTAGTATGAGTAGTAATAGTTGTAGTAGTAGCAGAGTAGTAGTAGGAATAGTAGTAGTGGTGGTAGTGGTAGTGGTGGTGGTAGTGGTAGTAGTCTTAGTAGTAGTAGTAGGAATAGTAGTAGCAGATTAGTAGTAGTTGTAGTAGTAGTACTAGTAGTAGTAGTAGAAGTAGTAATAGCAGTATTAGTTGTAGTAGTAGTTGTGGTAGTAGTAGTAGTAGCTGCAATAGCAGCATCGGTACTGGCAGTGGTACTAGTAGTATTTGTAGCAGTAACAGAGTAGTAGTAATAGTTGTAATAGTAGTAGTAGGAGCAACAGCAGCAGCAGCAGCAGCAGGAGTAGTAGTAGTGGTAGTAGTAGTTGGAGTAGTGGTAAGAATTGGAATTGTATTAGTAGTAGTAGTTATAATGGTAGTGGTAGTAGTAGTAGGAGTAGTAGTCACAATTGGAGTTGCTATAGGTGTAGTAGTGGCATTATAAGTCATTGTAGTAGACTAGTAGTAGTAAGAGTAGTAGTAGTAGTCATGGTGGTAGTAGTTGTAGTAGCAGCAGCAGCACGAGTAGTAGTAGTTGTAGTGCTGGTGGTGGTGGTAGTAGTAGTTTCAATATTAGTCGTAGTAGTAGTAGTAGTAGTAATTTTAGCAATACTAGTAGTTGTTGTTGTTGTAGTAGTAGAGATAGTAGTATTAACAGCAGTAGTTGTAGTAGTTGTTAGTACTAACAGCAGCAGTTATAGTAGTTGTTGTAGTAGTAGTGGTGGTGGTGGTGGTAGTAATAGCAGCAACAGCAGTAGTATTAGTAGCGGGAGGAGTGTTTGGAGTAGTAGTAGTAGTAATGGTAGTGCGAGTAGCTGTAGTAGTAGGAGTATTGGGATTAGTAGTAGTATTAGTATTAGTCACAGTAGCAGTAATAGTGACAGTAATAGTAGCAGTATTACTTGTAGTAGTGGTGGTGGTAGTAGGATTAGTAGTAGTTGTAGTAGCGGTAGTAGCAGTAGTTGTTTTAGTACTAGTAGTAGTAATAGTCGGGTTCATAGTAGTAGTAGTAGTAGTCGTGGTAGTTATGGTAGGAGGAGTAGCAGTATTAGCCATACTTGTAGTAGAAGTGATTATAGTGGATAAAGGAGTAGGAGTAGTAGTAGTATTAGTAATAGTAGTAGTAGTAATGGTGGCAGTAGTTGTCGTAGTCATAGTAGTAGTAGTAATAGGAGTAGAAGCAGCAGTAGTAGCAGTTGTCAAAGGAGTAATGGTAGTAGTAGTAGGAGTAGCTGTTGTTGTAGTAGTAGTAGTAAAAGTAGTAGCTGTTGTTGTAGTAGTAGTAGTTGTTGTTGTTGTCATAGTAGTAGTAGTAGTAGCAATAGTATATGTTGTAGGAGTAGTAGTCGGACAAGTAGTTGAAGTTGTAGTAATAAGAATAGTAGTAGTAGTAGTTGCAGTGGTAGTAGTATTAGTTGTAGTAGTGTTTGTAGTATTAGTAGTCGTAGTAGTTGTTGCTGTAGTTGTAGCAGTTGTTATTGTTGTAGTAGTTGTAGTAGCAGCAATAGTAGAAGTAGCAAGAGTAGTGGTGGTAGCAGTAGTAGTTGTAGTAGCAATAGTAGCAGTAGTAGCTGCCACAACGGCAGTAGTTGCAGTAGTTGTAGAAGTTGTTGTAGTAGTAGCAATAGTTGCCGGAGTAGTAGTAGTACTAGTAGTAGCAGTTCTAGTACTAGTGTAGTAGTGGTAGCTATAGTACTAGCAGTGGAAGTAGTAGTAGTAGTAGGAGTAGTACTAGTGGTTGTAATAGTTATAGTAAATGCAGTTATAGTGGTAGTAATAGCAGCAGTAGTAATGGTAGTAGCAGTAGTCATAGTAGTAGTAGGAGTAGAAATAGTAGTAGTATCAATGGTAGTATTAGTAGTAATATTAGGAGAAGTAGTAGTAGGAGTGGAAGTAGCGGTAGAAGTTAGAGTAGTAGTAGTAGTAGTAGAAGAACAAGTAGTAGTAGTAGTAGTAGTAGTAGTAGTAGTAGTAGTAGTAGTAGTAGTAGTAGTAGTAGTAGTAGTAGTAGTAGTAGTTGCAGTAGAAGAACGAGTAGGTGTAGGTGTAGGAGCAGGAGTAGGAGCAGTAGTAGTAGTGGAAGTAGTAGTAGTAGAAGTAGAAGTAGTAGTAGTAGTAGTAGTAGTTGCAGCAAAAGGAGGAGTAGGTGTAGGAGTTGGAGCAGGAGTATGAGCAATAGTTGTAGTAGCGATAGCTGCAGTTCAAATAATAATATTAGTAGTAATAGTAGTAGCAGCAGCAGCCATTGCAGAACCAACAAAGGTAGTAGTAGGTGTTGTAGTTGTAGTAGTATTAGTTGTTGTACTAATAGTAGTAGTAGGAGTAGGAGTGGTCATTGCAGAAGTAGGTGTAGGAGGAGGAGTAGTAGTAGCAAAATCTGGAGTAGGATTTGTAGTATTAGTAGTAGGAGTAGTAGTAGCAGTACTTGTAGTTGTAGTAGTAGTAGTTGTTGTTGTTGTTGTGGTCGTAGTAGTAGCAGCAGTAGCAGAAGCAGCAGTAGTTATAGTAGATAGAGTAGCAGTAGCAGTGGTAGTAGTAGCAGTAGCAGCCGTAGAAGCAGCAGTAGTTATAGTAGACGGAGTAGTAGTAATAGTGGTAGTAGTAGTAGCTGCAACAACTACAATAGAAGCAGCAACAGCAGCAATAGTATTAGTAGTAGTAGTATTTGTAACAATAGTATTAGTAGTAGTAGTAGTAGTAGCAGCAGCAGCAGTAGTTGTTGTTGAATTAGTAATAGACATAGTAGTAGCGGTGGTAGTAGCTGCAGCAATAGTTGTTGTAGTAGTAGTAGTAGTCGTAAAAGGAATAATAGCAGTTATAGTAGTAACAGTATTAATAGAAGTAGTAGTAGTAGCAGCAATAGTAAGAGTAGTAGTTGTTGTTGTAACAGCAGTAGTTGTAGTAGTCTGAGTAGTAGTAGGAGTTATAGTAGCAGTAGTAGTAATAGTAGGAGTAGTCGTAGTTGTAGTAGTAGGAATAGGAGTAATAGCAGTAGTTGTAGCAGTGGTAGTAATAGTGGTCGTAGTTGTAGTATGAATAGGAGTGCGAGTGGTACAAGAAATAGTAGTTGTTGTTGTAGTAGTTGTAGGAGTAGTAGTAATAGCAGTATTAGGAGTACTCGTGGTAGGCATAGTAGCAGTAGTTATAATACTAATAGTAATAGTAGTCATAGTAGTAGCAGCAGTTGTAGAACTAGTAGTAGTAGTGGTGGTGGTGGTGGTGGTAGTAGGAGTAGGAGGAGGAGGAGTAGTAGTAGTGTTAGTGTTTGTAGTAGTAGTACCAGTAGTAGGAGAAGTAGTAGTAGCAATTATACTAGTAGTAGAAGTAGCTGTAGTTCTAGTAGTAGCAGCAGTAGTGGTAGCAGTAGTAGCAGAAGTAGTAGTAGTCTTACTGGTAGGAGCAACAGCTGTAGCAACAATAGTAGTCATAATAGTATTAGAATTTGTAGTAGTAGTTGTAGTAGTTGTTGAAGTTGTGGTAGTTCTATTAGTACTAGTTGTTGTTGTTGTAGTAGTTGTAGTTGTAGCAGTAGGAGTAGTAGTAGTTGTAGTAATAGTAGCTGTAGTTGTAGGTGGAGTTGGAGTAGGAGTAGTAAGAGCAGTAGTAATAGTCTCAGTTGGGGCAATAGTAGTCGTAGGAGTTATAGTAGCAGTATGAGTTGGTGCCAGAGTCATAGTAGCTGTAGTAGTATTAGGAGAAGTAGTAGTAGTAGGAGTAGTAGGAGTAGGAGTAGGAATAGTCATAGTAGTAGTAGTAGTAGTAGTAGTAGTAGTATTAGTAGTAGTAGTAGTAGTAGCAGCAGTAGTAGCAGTAGCAGCTATAGTAGAAGTAGTAGTAGTAGCAGCAGTAGTGGAAGGAGAAGCAGTAGTAGTAGTTGCACTAGTAGTAATGTAGTAATAGTCTTAGTAGTTGTTGCAGTATTAGTTGTATTAGGAGGAGGAGGAGCAAGAGCAGGGAGTAGTAGTAGTAGTAGTAGTAGTATTGATAGTAGTCTTAGTGGTAGTACTAGTAGCTGCAAGAGTAGCAGTAGGACTAATAGTAGTGTTCATAGTAGTTGTAGTAGTAGTCTTAGTATTAGTAGTAGGAGTAGTAGTAGTAAAGTAGTAGTAGTAGTAGTATTAGTAGCAGTACTAATAATAGTAGTCGTAGTGTTAGTAGTCGTCGTAGTAGTAGTAGTAGTAGTCAGAGTAGTAGTAGTAATAGTAGTAGTTGTTGTTGTTGTTGTTGTTGTTGTAGTAGTAGTAGTAGTGATAGTTGTATTAGTAGTTGTAGTAGTAGTAGTAATAGTAGTAGCAGCAATAGCGGCAGCAATACTAATAGTAATGTTAGTAGTGGGAGCAGTAGTTTTCTTAGTAGTAGTAGTAGTGGTAGTTGTTATTGTTGTTGTTGTAGTGATTGTGGTGGTAGTAGTCGGAGCAGTAGTTATAGTTGGAGTTGGAGTTGGAGTAGTAGTAGCATTAGAAGTCATAGTAGTAGACTAGTAGTAGGACGAGTAGTAGTAGAAGCTGTAGTGATAGCTGTAGTACTAGTAGCAGTAGCAGGAGTAGTAGTACGAGTACTACTGCTTCTTCCGCTACTATTGCTACAATTGCTACTGCTGCTACAACTACTACTACGACTACCACTGCTACTGCTAATACTACTAGTTTGACGACCGCTACTACCACAATATTACGAATACTGCTTCTACTGGTAGTACTAATATAAGAACAACTACTACCACTACTATTACTCCTCCTGCTACTACTGCTGCTACTACTACTATTACTACTACTACTACTGTTACTACTACAACTATTAGTACTATTGCTATTGCCACAAGTACCATCATTACTACTACTAAAATTGCTGCTGCTACTACTACAGATACCACTTCTACTACTATTACAATGATAACTTCTACCTCTACTACTACTACTGGTACTACTACTACCACTGCTAATACTATTGCTACAACACTACCGCTACAACTATTGCCGCAACTACTACAACAACTACTATAGTTGCTGCTACTACTGCTTCTACTACAACTACTACTAGTTCCACTACTACTGTAGCTGCTACTACTAACACTGCTAGTAATGCAACAACTTCAATTTCCCCTACTTCTATTACAACTGCTACTGCTACTGCTGCTGCAACTACGGCTTCTCGAACTAATACCACAGTTGATGCTACTACGACTGCTACAACAAATATTACTACTACGGCTACTACTAGTACTAGTACTACTACAACTACTATTACTTCCACTACTATTACTACTTCTACAAATACTACTACCACTAGTTCGACTACTACTACTGCTACTACAATTATTACTATTAATACTACTACTACTACTAATACTACTACGCCTACCACTACTACTGCCACTATTACTACATCCTCTACTACTTTTAATACTGCTACTACTGCTGCCACTACTACTTTTGCTAGTCCAACTAACACTACGGCTACTACTACCACTAATGCTACTACGTGTATTATTACTACTACTACTATACTACTAGAACTATGACTACTACTTCTACTACTTTTACTACTCTTACTACTACTAGTACTGCTACGACTACTTCTACTAGGTCTACTACTGTTACTACTACTATTACTACTACTATTACAACTACTACAACAACTTCTACTACTACTTCTACAGCTACTCTGGCTGCTACTGTTACTATTGGTACCACTACTTAAACAGCTACAACTGCTGCTACTGGTACTACAATTACTACAACAACTACTACTACATCTACAACAACTACTACTTCTAAAACTACAACAATTACTATTGCTGCTACCGCTACTATGGGTACTACTACTACAACGAGTACTACTACCACAACTGCTATTACAACAACTACTACTATTAGTGCTACTAATACAACAAAAAATTCTAATGCTACAGTAGTAGTAGTAGACAAAGTACTAGTAGTAGCAGTAGTAGTTGTAGTAGTGGTAGCAACAGTTATAGTAATAGTCGTAGTAGTAGCATAAGTAGATGTAGTAGAAGGAGTTATTATTTTTATAGTTCGTGAAGTAGTAGTAGTTGCAGTAGTTGTAGCAGCAGTAGTTGTTGTTGTAGTAGTAGAAGGAGTAGCAGAAGTAGCAAAAGTAGTAATTATTGTATTATTATTACTATTATTATCATTATCATTATTAGCAGCAATAGTAGTAGTAGTGGTAGTAGTAGTGGCAGCAGCAGTAGTAGTAGTGGTAGTAGTAGTAGCAGTAGCAGCAGTATTAGTGGTAGTAGTTGTAGGAGAACTAGTAGGACTAGTAGCAGTAGTAGTATTAGTAGTAGAAATAGTAATAACAATACTAGTAGTAGTTACAGCTTTAGTAGTAGCAACAGTAGTAGCCATAGAAGTAACATTAGTAGTAGTAGTGCTACTCGTAGTAATAGTTGTAGCAGCAGTAATAGTAGTAGTAATAGTACGAGTAGTAGCATTAGTCTCTGCAATTATAGTAGGAATAGTGGTAGTAGTAGTAGGAGCTAAAGTGGTAGTGGTAGTATTAGTAGTAGTACAAGTATATGTAATAGAAGTAGTGTCAATTGTTATAGTAGTAGAAGCCTTAGTAGTAGTAGTAGCAACAGTAGTAGTAATAGTAGGAGGAGTAGAGGTAGTAGTTGCAGCAACAAAAATATTAGTAGAAGAAGTAGTAGTAGTAGTACTAGTAGTAGTGGTAGCTGCCATAGTTGTAGTAGTTGGAGTAGTAGTAGTAGAAGAAGTCATAGTAGTAGTATTAGTAGTAGTAGTAGTAGTATCCGTAGTGCAAAAAGTAGTAGTAGTAGTAGCAGCAACAGTAGTCATCTTAGTTGCTGTAGTAGTAGTAGAAGTTGTAGTAGCAGGAGTAGTATTAGCAGCAAAAGCGGCAAAACTAATATTAGTAGTAGAAGTAACAATTGTAGTAGTTGTAGAAGTGGAGGTAGCAACAGCGACAACCGCAGTAGTAGTAGTAGCCGTGGTAGTGGTGCTAGTATAAGTAGCTGTAGTAGTAGTGGTTATAGTAGTAGTAGCAACAGTATTAGTAGTAGTAGTAGCAGTTATTGTAGTAGCTGTAGTAATAGCAGTTGTAGTAATAAAAGTAGTTCTAGCAATAGTAGTGCTGGTAGTAGTAGTATTATAGTGGTAGAAGTGGCAATTGTAGTGGCAATAGTAGTAGCAGTACCATTAGAAGTAGTAGTAGGAGCAATAGCAGTAGCAGCAGTCAAAGTAGTAGCAATAATAGTAGTAGCCGTAGCAAAAGTAGCAGTAGTAGCAGTAGTATGAGTAGGAGTAGTAGTAGTAGTAGCAATGATAGGAGAACTAGTAGTAGTCGTAGTAGTAGTGGTGGTGGTGGTGGCAGTAGTAGTAGTAGTAGTAGTAGATGTAGCAGCAACAGTAGTAGTAGTAGTAATAGTAGCAGTAGATGTAGTTGTAGTAGTTGTAGTATTAATCGAAGCGGTAGAGGTTGTACTAGTCATAGTATTTGTAGTATAAGTAGTTAGTAGTAGTATTAGTAGTAGAAGTAGTAGTAGTAGGAGACAGAGTTGTTGCAGTAGTGGTAGTAGTTGTAGCAGTAGTGGTACTAGTAGTAGTAGGAGCAGTAGTCATTATAGAAGTAGTATTAGTAGCATGAATAAGAGTAGTAGTAGTAGTAGTAGTAGTAGTAACAACAGTAGTATTAGTAGTTGTAGCAGTAGTAGTACTTTCAACAATAGCAGTTGTAGTAGTAGTAGTAGTAGTCAATGTAGTAGTTGTAGTAACTGTAGTTGTAGTACTAGCAAAAATTACAGTTCGAATAGTTCTATGAGTAGGAGTTCGAGTGGGAGTGGTAGTAATAGTAGTGGTAGTATTAGCAGTAGTAGTAGCAACAGTAATAGTCGTACTAGTAGTTGGAGGAGTTGTAGTAGTAGTAGTAGTTATTGTTATTGTAGTTGTAGAAGTAGTAGTGGTAGTAGTAGTAGTAGAAGTAGTAGCAGGAGTAGCAGAAGTAGTAGTAGTAGTAGTAGTAGCTGCAGTAGTAGTAGTATTAGCAAGAGTAGTAGTAGTAGTATTTGTTGTCATAGTAGAAGTTGTTTTAGTAGTAGTAGTTGTAGTAGTAGTAGTAGTAGAAGTTTGTAGTAGTAGTAGTCGCAGCAGAAGTAGTAGTTGAAGTACAAGTAGGCGTAATAGTAGTTGTAGTAGTCACCATAGTAGTAACAGTAGTAGTACTAGTAGTAGTAGCAGTAGCAGTAGCAGTAGCAGTAGCATTAGCAATCGTCGTAGTAATAGTGGTAGTTGTAGTGCTAATAGGAGTAGTAGTAGAAGAAGAAAAAGAAGAAGAAGAAGTAGTAGTAGCAGTATCGGTTGTAGCGAGAGTCCTACTAGTAGTTGTTGTTGTTGTTGTAGTAGTAGTAGTTGGAGGAGTAGGAGTAGCATTAGTTGTAGCAGCTACAGAAGTAGTATTAACACTACTAGTATAAATAGAAGTAGTAGCAGTAGTATTGTAGCAATAGTTGAAGTAGTTGCAATAGTAGTTGTAGTTAGCCATAGTTGTAATAGTTGTAATAATAGTAGCAGTAGTAGCGATAGCAATAATAGTAGTAGCTGCTGTATTGGTAGCAAAATTAGTAGTAGTAGTAGTTACAGTAGCAGCAACTGTAGTAGCAATTGTGGCAGGAGGAGTAGTAATGGTAGTAATAGTAGTAGTAAAAGCATCAATAGCAGTAGGATTAGTAGTAGTAATGGTAGTACTAGTAGTCATAGTAATGAAAGTACTACTAGTTGTAGTAGTTATAGCAACAATAGTAGCAGTAGTCGTATTAGTAGAAGTAGTAGCAGTAGTACAAGTTGTAGTTGTAACTATAGTACTAGTAGTAGTAGTCGTAGTAGAAGCTATTATAGTAGTAGTAGTAGTAGTAGTAGTAATAGCAGCAACAACAAAAGTAGTAGCAGTAGGAGTAGTAGTAGTAGTAGTGGTGGTGGTGGTGGTAGTAGTAGTAGTAGCAGCAACAACAACAACTGTTGTAGAAGTAACGATAGCTGTAGTAGTATCCGCAGTAGTAATAGTAGTAGTACAAGGAGCATTTGTATTATTAGTAGTAGTAGTAGTAGTTGCATAGTAGTGGGAGCAGCAATTGTGGTAGTAGTAGCAACAGCCGTAGTAGCAGTCCTAGCAGCTATAGTAGCAGTAGTAGCATCAAAAGTAGTAATAGTAGTAGCAATAGTAGTAGTAGCAGTGGCAGCTGCTGTACTAGTAGTAGTAGTAGTAGTTGCTGTAGTAGTCGTAGCAACAACAGTAGTAGTAGCCAGAGAATTAGTAGTAGTAGTAGTTGTGGAAGCAAAAGTAGTAACAGTAGTAGGATAATTAGTAGCAGTAATTGCAAAGCAGTAGTAGTAGGTGTAGTGGTCGCAATAGTAGTTGTTGTTGTAGTAGTAGTATTAGCAGAAATTGTAGTGGGAATAGGAGTAGTAGTAGAAGTTAGAGTAGGATTAGTATTAATAGTTATAGTAGCTGCAACACTAGTCGAACTAGTAGTTGGAGGAGTAGTTAGTAGTAGTAGTAGTAGTAGTAGTACAAGTAGTAGCTGTAGAAGTAGTAGAAGTAGTTGTTCTAGGAGTAGCAGTAGTAGCAATAAGAGTAGGTGTAGTAGCAGTAGGGTTAGTAGTAGTAGCAGTAGTAGTAGCTGCAACAGCAGCAGTAGTAGTAGCAGTAGTAGTAATAGTAGTAGTAGAAGGAGTAGTAATAGTAGTAGTTGTAGCAGCAGCAGCAGTAGTTGTTGTTGTAGTAGTAGCAGCAATGGTAGCACTACGAGTAGTAGTGGTAGTGGTAGTAGTACTTGTAGCAGCAGCAGCAGTAGTAGTAGTAGCAGTAGTAGTAGTTGTAGTAGCAGTAGCAGTTGTAATAGTAGTAGCTGTAAAGGGAGGAGTAGCATTAGTTATAGTTGTACCAGTATTTGTAGTATTAGTAGTAGTATGAGTAGTAATAGTAGAAGCAGTATTAGTTGTTGTAGTATTACATGAGGTAGTATCGGTA
>RXID01016167.1:0-30000 GCA_005019695.1 Trichopus zeylanicus subsp. travancoricus | reverse complement strand
CAGTTGTAGTAGTGGTAGTACTAGTTGTAGGAGTAACAGTAGTAGTTGTTGTTGGAGCAGCAGCAGTAGTAGTACTAGTAGTAGCAGCGGAAGTTGCCAAAATAGTAGTAGTAGTACTATTAGCAAGAGTAGTAGTAATAGTAGCAATAGTTGTAGAACTAGTAGCAGTAATAGTGGTGGTAACAATAATAGTAGTAGTAGCTGTAGTGATAAAAGTAGTAGTCGCAACAGCAGTAGCAGCAACAGTAGTTGTCCTTATACTAGCAGCGGAGGCAGGAGTAGTAGTGGTGGTACTTGTTATAGAAGCAATATTAGAGTAGTAATAGTTGTAGTAGTAATAGCAGTAGTAATAACAGTAGCAGTAATAGTTGCAGTAATAGTAGTTGCAGTAGTAGCAGTAGCCATTGAAGCAGCAGTAGTAGTAGTTGTACTAATTGTAGCAGTAGTAGAACTCAAAGAAGTAGTAGTAATAGTAGCAGCTGTAGTAGTAGTATAAGTAGTGGCAAAAAGTAGTAGTAGTAATTGGAGTAGCAGTAGTTGCAGTAGTAGTCATAGCATCAGTTGGAGTGGTAGTAGTAGTAGCTGCTGTTGTAGTAGTTGTTGTAATAGCACTAGTGGCTGGAGTAGTAACAGTAGTAGTTGTGGTTGTAGTAGTAGTAGAAGTAGGAGTAGGAGTAGGATTTGTAGTAGTAGTAGTAGTAGTTGCAGTATTACTAGTAGCAGTAGTAAGAGGAGAAATAGTAGAAGTACTAGTAACTGTTGCAATAGTAGTAGTAGTAGTAGCAGTACTAGTCATAGCAGCAGTTTCAGTAGTAGTAGCGGCAATAGTAGTAGTAGTACTAGCAATAGTAGTAGTAGGAGAAGTTGTGGTAGTAGCAGTACTAGTAGTAGTGGTAGTCAAAGTAGTTGGAAGAGGAGGAGCAGTAGTAGCACTAATTGCGGCGGTAGCTACAGCCGTAATAGTAGTAGTAGACGTAGCGGTAACAAAGGTAGCATTATTTGTAGTAGTAGCAGTAGCAGTAATGCTGGTAATAGTAGTGATTACTGTAGAAATAGTAGGAGCAGTAGTAACAGAAGTTGTAGTAGCGTTTGTAGTAGTAGTAAATATAGTAGTTGCAGCAGTAGCAGAATTAGCAGTTGTGGTAGTAGTAGTAGTAAAAATTGTTGTAGTAGCAGTAGTAATAGTAGTTGTAGAAGGAGTAATAGTAGCAGAAGTAGTAGTAGTAGTGGCGAAAGTAGAACTAGTAGTAGTAGTGGTAGTAGTAGAAGTAATAGTAGTAGTAGTAGTAGTAGCGGTAGTAGTAGTAGTATCACTAGCAGCAGCAACAGCAGCAGTAGTAGTAGCAGCATTAGGAGCAGTCGTAGTAGCAGCAATAGTTCTAGTAGTTCTAGTAGCTGTAGGAGCAATAGTTGTTGTGGTAGCAGTAGTAGTCGAAGTAGCAGTGGTAGCAGTAGCAATAGTAGTAGTAGTTGTTGTTGTAGGAGTAGGAGTAGAAGTAGTTGTAGCAGCAATAGTAGTAGTAATAATTGTAGTAGTAGCAGTTGTACTGGCATTTGTAGTAGTAGGATTAGTAGTATAGCAGTACTAGGACTAGGAATAGAGATAGTATTGGTAGCAGTACCATCCGTAGTTGTATTTGGAGCAGCAGTATTAGTAGGTGTAGTAGTTGCAGTAGTAGTAGTAGTAGTAGCACTAGTAGTAGTACTCGTAATTGTAGTAGTTGTTTGAGTAGCAGTAGTAATAGGAGTTGGAGTAGTAGAACTAGTAGGAGTAGTAGTAGCAGTGGTAGGAGTAGAAGTTATAGTAGTAGGAGTCGGAGCAGGAATACTTGTAATAGTAGTAGTAGCATAAGTAGTAGTTGTTGTATTAGTAGTAGCAATAGTAGGAGTAGTAGTCGAACTAGTACTAGTAGCCGCAGTAGTTGTTGTTGTTGTAGTAATAGTAGTAGTAGCAGTGGTGGTAATGGAAGTAGTAGTAGTAGTAGCAGTAGCAATAGTGGAAGGTGTTGTAATTGTAGTAATAGTAGCAGTAGTAGTAGTTACAGAACTAGTAGGTGTAGTAGTTGTAGCAGTACTAGTAGTAGTAGCAATAGTAGTAATAGTTATTGTTGTTGTTGTTGTAGTAGTAGTAATAGTAGCATTAATATTAGTAGTAGTAGTGGTTGTTATTGTAGAAATAACAGTAGCAGCAGTAGTAGTAATTTAGTATTAGTAGTCGTAGTAGTGGTAGTACCAGTTGGAGTAGGAGTAGTAATTGCAGCAGTAGTAGTAGGAGGAGTAACAGTAGTAGGTGTAGTCTTAGTCGTACTAGTTGTCGTAGTAGTAGTAGTAGTAGTTGTTGTTGTAATAGTAATAGTGGTAGTAGTAGTAGGAGTAGTAGTAGTCGCAATACTCGTAGAAGTAGTTGTAATTGTACTAGGTGTAGTAGTAGAAGTAGTAGTAGAAGCGGCAGAGTTGTAGTAGTATTCGTAGTAATAGTAACAGTAGTAGTAGCAGTAGTAATAGTAGTAGTAATAGTAGTGGTTGTGGTAGTAGTAGTAAGACTAGTAGTACTAAGACTAATAGTAATAGTAGTAGTAGTAATCATAGTAGGAGTAGCAGTAGAGGTAACAGCAGTAGCAACAGCTGTAGCAGTAGTAGAAGTTGTAGTAGCAGTGGCAAGAACAGATGGATTAGGAGTAGCTATAGTAGGATCAGTAGTTGTTGTTGTAGCAAGAGCATGAATAGGTGTAGAAGCAATAACAATAGTAGCAGGTGCAGTTGAAGTGGTAGTAGTAGTAGAAGTAGGAGAAGTGGTAGTAGTAGTAGGTGTTGGAATAGTAGTAGTAGTAGCAAAAGTAGGAGTAGGAGTAGTGGTAGTAATTCTATTGCGGCTGCTACTATGACTACTACTACTGCTACTACTACTAGTACAACTACTACTAGAACCACTGCTACTGCTTCTACTACTGCTACTGCTACTGTTGCGGTTGCTAATTCTGCTACTTCTATAATTGCTACTATTACAACTACTACTATTACAACTTCCACTACTACTGCTACTACTTCCATGGCTACTGCTACTATTGCAACTACTACTACTGCCACTACTATTACTTATACAACCGCTACTACTACTACTACTACTACTACTGCTTCTCCTACAACAACAATAACAACAACTACCACTACTCCATCTCCTCCAACTTTTGTTGTTGTTATTGCAACAACTGGTACAACTTCTGCTACTGCCACTACTACTACTACTACTACTATTACTCCTACTATTGCTACAACTGCTACTACTACAACCACTACTACTACGGCTACTAATGCTACTACCATTACTACTACTACTACTACTGTTACGGCTGCTACTACAAATTTTGATGCTACTACTGCTGCAGGTACTACAAATACTGCTATTACTATTGCAGCTACTGCCGCTACTATTACTTCTCCTACTTCTAATACTTCTATTACTACTAATACTACTACCACTGCTACTACTACTACTACTACTAATAATAATAATACTATTACAACAACTACTACTACTACGATTAATACTACTATTACTCCCACTACCACTGCTACTGCTACTACTATTACTACTTCTCCTCCTCCTCCTCCTACTACTACTCCTAACACTCCTACTACAACCACTATTGTTGTTGCTGCTATTACAACTACTACTTCAGCTACTACAACAACTACTATTACTGTTGTTACTACTACTGTTATTACCACGGTTTTAAATCTCGGTTTCGGTTTCGATTTCGATACCAGGCGAAACCGATACGTTTCGGCCGTTGTGGCCATTTCGATTTCGGTTTCGGCCAAAAGATGTTTTTTACTTATTAATTGTGTGTTGATTAGAGTTTGACTATATTTTGAGTATACTTTGACTTCAAATTAAAAATACGATAAAATATTGAAAAAAATTTGAAAAAATTTTAAAAATTAGGCAAAAATTTATACTTAATTTTACCATAATATTAGTATTAGTCGTAGTAGCAGTAATAGTGATAGTAATAGTAGCAGTATTACGTGTAGTAGTGGTGGTAGTACTTGGAGTAGTAGTAGTTGTAGTAGCGGTAGCAGCAGTAGTTGTTTTAATAGTAGTAGTAACAGTTGTAACAGTAATAATAGTAGTTATACTAGTAGTGGTAGTTTTAGTAGTAGTAGTATAGTAGTAGTAGTTATTATTGTAATAGTAGTCGTGGTGGTTGTGGTAGGAGTAGTAGTAGATATAGCAGTACTTGTAGTAGAAGTGATTGTAGTCGATAAAGGAGTAGGAGGAGGAGGAGTAGTAGTAGTAATAGTTGTAGTAATGATAGTAGTAGTAGTAGTAGTAGTAATGGTAGTAGTAGTAGTAGTAGTAGTCAAAGTGGTAGTACTAATACGAGTAGAAGCAGCAGTAGTAGCCATAGTAGGAGTAGTAGTAGTCATAGTAGTATTACAACGCCTGAAAATCTGAAATCATATTGTCTACAAACTTTGCAGTTTGCACTAACTATATATAATCGATAATGGAGTAGCCTAAACGCCTAATAGCCTAATATAATAATCAATGTTGTTGCTAACAAACAAATAATCAATCAATCAGTACATCCACTTGCACCGATCCACAGCCATCTGGCCTGTGATCCACATAATAAAACAAATTAACAGTAGCAAACACAGAAGCTCTGTAGTCATTGCGCCCATGATCAACCAAATAAAACAAACCAACAGTAATAAACAGTAAACCCTACATGCAGCTTTCTAACGTGACTTCTGTGAAACAAGCTGATTGCCGGCAACCGTTCTTTGAGTTGTCTCACCAGCAAGGAGGTGGTCCCCGGCATCAATGGAGCTGCAACATCAACGCACGCGCTCCATCGCTGCAAAAAAAAAAAAAGAAGAACAGAAATCCTGCACTCACCATCGATGGCGATCTCCGACCGCGCTGCACTGGCCGCGGGAGCGCTGTGCTAACCACCAAAACCAAAGAGCACGCCCTAGTTGAGCCCCTCGCCGATGGTGGCCTGTCCTTTCTCAGCACTCCTCCTGCGCATCTCATGAACAATGAACAAGACACAGGCACTTGACATCTTGCCGTAGTCGAAGAGGACCTTCTGGGTGGTGTAGAGCTTGTCAATGTGGAGCTGGAGCTTGACCTCTACCTGGTCAAAGATAGAAAGGCTCACCGCGGGAGCGTTGTCCTCACCGTCAGAACCAAGAGCACACCCTAGTTGAGCCCGACTTCCCGGAGGTGCCACGGGCGCGCTGCGATCGCCCCCGGACCCCGTGCGCGCAGCGCTCGCCCCAAGCTCGCTCCCCGTGCGTTGCGCTCTCCACGCCCACTCTGCACTCACTCTGCTTGGTGGTAGTAATAGCAGTAGCAGCAGTAGTATTATTAGCGAGATGAGTGTTTGGAGTAGTAGTAGTAGTAATGGTAGTACTAGTACCAGTAGTAGTAGGAGCATAAGGATTCGTTGTTGTATTAGTATAGTCGTAGTAGCAGTAATAATGATAGTAATAGTAGTAGTATTACATGTAGTAGTGGTGGTAGTACTAGGAGTAGTTGTAGTTGTAGTAGCGGTTGCAGCAGTAGTTATTTTAATAGTAGTAGTAACAGTTGTAACATAATAATAGTAGTTATACTAGTAGTGGTAGTTGTAGTAGTAGTAGTATAGTAGTAGTAGTTATTATTGTAATAGTAGTCATGGTGGTTGTGGTAGGAGTAGTAGTAGATGTAGCAGTACTTGTAGTAGAAGTGATTGTAGTCGATAAAGGAGTAGGAGGAGGAGGAGGAGGAGTAGTAGTAGTAGTAGTAGTCATAGTGGTAGTACTAATAGGAGTAGAAGCAGCAGTAGTAGCCGTAGTAGGAGTAGTAGTAGTAGTAATGGTAGTAGTAGTGATAGTAGTAGTACTAATAGGAGTAGAAGAAGCAGTAGTAGCAGTAGTAGACGGAGTAGTAGTAGTAGGAGGAGGAGGAGTAGTAGTTGTTATAGTAGTAGTAGCAGAAATAGGAGTAGCAGTTGTTTTAGTAGAAGAAGTTGTTGTTGTTGTCATAGTAGTTGTAGTAGTAGTAGTATTTGTAGTAGGAGTTGTAGTAGGAGTTGGAGTTGGAGTCAGACAAGTAGTTGAATTTGTAGTAGTAGTAATAATAGTAGTAGTAGTTGTAGTGGTAGTAGTAGTTGTTGTAGTAGTGTTGGTAGTATTAGTACTCGTCGTACTCGTAGTAGTTGTAGTAGTAGTTGTTGTAGCCGCAATAGTAGAAATAGCAGTAGTGGTAATAGAAGTACCAATAGTCGTGGTGGTAGCAGTAGTAGTTATAGTAGGAGTAGTGGCAGTGGTAGGTCCGGCAACGGTAGTAGTTGTAGTAGTTGTAGAAGTTGTAATAATAGCAATAGTTGCAGGAGTAGTAGTAGTACTAGTAGTAGCAGTTGTAGTACTAGTGTAGAAGTGGTAGCTATAGTAGTAGCAGAGGAAGTGGAAGTAGTAGTAGGAGTAATAGTAGTAGTGGTTGTAATAGTTATAGTAAATGCAGTTATAGTCGTAGTAATAGCAACAACGGTAATGGCAGTCGCAGTAGTCGTAGTAGTACTAGGAGTAGAAGTAGTAGTAGTATCGATGCTAGTATTAGTAGTAATATTAGGAGAAGTAGTAGTAGGAGTGGAAGTAGTCGTAGGAGTCAGAGTAGTTATAGTAGTAATGGTGGAGGTAGTAGTAGTAAAAGGAGTAGAAGTAGAAGTAGTAGTAGTGGTAGTAGTTGCAATAGAAGAAGGAGTAGGTGCAGGAGTAGGAGCAGGAGTAGGAGAAAGAGTAGTAGTAGAAGTAGTAGAAGTAGAAGTTGTTGTTGTTGGTGTAGTATTTGCAGCAAAAGGAGTAGATGTCGGAGTAGGAGCAGGAGTAGGAGCAGTTGTAGTAGTAGTAGGGATAACTACAATACTAATAATATTAGGAGTAGTAGTAGTAGAAGCAGCAGCAGCCATTGTAGAACCAATAGAGGTAGTAGTAGGAGTGGTAGTAGTAGTATTAGTTGTTGTACTAGTAGTAGTAGCAGAAGTAGGTGTAGGAGGAGTAGTAGTAGTGGAAAAAGCTGGAGTAGGAGTTGTAGTAGAAGTAGTAGTAGGAGGAGTAGCAGCAGTAGTAGTAGTAGTATTAGTAGTAGTAATAGTTGTAGTACCAGCAGTAGTAGAAGCAACAGTAGTTATAGTAGACAAAGGAGTAGTAGTATTAGCAACAACAACAACTGAAGCAGCAGCAGCAGCAGTAGTATTAGTAGTAGTAGTATTAGTAGTAGTAGTAGCAATAGTAGTAGCAGCAGTTGTATAAGTAATAGAAGTAGTAGTAGTTCTGGTAGTAGCTGTACCAGTAGTTGTAGTAGTAGTGGTAGTAGTAGTAGTTAAAGGAGTAGTAGCAGTTATAGTAGTAAAGGTAGCAGCAGTTGTTGTAGCAGTTGTAGTTGTAGTAGTCAGAGTAGTAGTAGGGGTTGGAGTTGGAAGAGTAGTAGTAGTAGGAGTTATTGTAGCAGTAGTCGTAATAGTAGGAGTAGCCGTAATTGTAGTAGTTGGAGTAGGAGTAATAGCTGTAGTTGTCGTAGTGGTAGTAGTAGTTGTTGTTATAGTATGAATACGAGTGCGAGCGGTACAAGAAGTAGTAGTTGTAGGAGTAGCTATAATAGCTATATTTGGAGTACTCGTGGTAGGCATAGTAGTAGTAGTTATAATACTAATAGTAGTAGTGGTCATAGTAGTAGCAACAGTTGTTGTACTAGTAGTAGTAGTAGTAGTAGTAGTAGGTGGAGAAGGAGGAGGAGGAGGAGGAGGAGTAGGAGGAGTAGTAGTTGTTGTTGTTTTTGTAGTAATAGTAGTAGTGTTAGAGTTGATAGTAGTAGTAGCAGTAGCAGGAGTAGTAGTAGTTGCAATTATACCAATAGTAGAAGCAGTAGTAGTTGTAGTAGTAGTCGTAGTTGTTGTAGCAATAGTAGTAGTAGTAGTCTTAGTGGTAGGGGCCATAGCTGCAGGAACAGTAGTAGTCATAATAGAAGTAGTCGAATTTGTAATAGTAGTCGTAGTAGTTGTTGAAGTCATGGTAGTTGTAGCAGTAGTAGTAGTAGTTGTTGTTAGAGTAGTAGTATGTGTAGTTGTTGTTGTTGTAGCAGTAGTTGTAGCAGTAAAAGTAGTAGTTGTTGTAGTAATAGTAGCTGTCGTTGTAGGTGGAGTTGGAGTAGTAGTAATAGCAGTAGTGGTAGTTTCAGTTGGGGTAGTAGTAATTGTAGGAGTTGTAGAAGAAGTAGGAGTTTGAGCAGGAGTGGTAGTAGCTATAGCAGTACTAGGAAAAGTAGTAGTAGTATGAGTAGTAGGAGTAGGAGTAGGAATAGTCGTAGTAGTAGTAGTAGTAGTGCTAGTAGTAGTTGTAGTAGTAGTAGTAGTAGTAGTTGTTGTTGTTGTTGTTGTTGTTGTTGTAGCAGCAGTAGCAGCAGCAGCTATGGTGGAAGTAGTAGTAGTAGAAGTAGAGGAAGGAGAAGCAGTAGTAATAGTTGTACTAGCAGTAATATAGTAGTAGTCTTAGTAGAAGTTCTGTTAGTTGTAGTAGGAGGAGGAGCAGGAGTAGGGAGTAGTAGTCGTAGTAGTAGCAATAGTAGTAGTAGTAATCGTAGTAGTAGTAGTAGTGATAGTGGTATTAGTGGTGGTAGTAGTAGTAGTAGCTGCTAGAGCAGCAGTAGTAGTAACAATAGTATTCGTAGTAGTTGTAGTAGTAGTCTTAGTATTAGTAGAACTGGTAGTAGTAGGATAGCAGTAGAAGTAGTAGTAGTATTATTATTAGTAGCAGTACCAATAATAGTAGTCGTAGTGTTAGTAGTCGTCGTAGTAGTAGTAGTTGTTGTTGTTGTTGTCGTTGTAGTAGTGATAGTTGTATTAGTAGTTGTACTAGTAGTAGTAGTAGCATTAGCAGCAATAGCAATAGCAGTAGTAACAGTAGTCTTAGTAGTGTAGTAGTGGTAGTCTTAGTAGTAGTCGTAGGAGTAGTTGTAGAGTAGTAGTAGTAGCGGTAGTTGTTATTGTTGTTGTTATAGTGGTTGTCATAGCAGTAGTCGAAGCAGTAGTCATAGTTGGAGTTGGAGTTGGAGTAGTAGTAGCATTAGAAGTCGTAGTAGTCGACTACTAGTAGTAGGAGTAGTACTAGAAGCTGTAGTGATAGCTGTAGTAGTAGCAGCAGGAGGAGGAGTAGTAGTACGTGTACAACAACAACAACAACTACTACTACTACAATAATTGCTACTACTGCTACAACTACTACTACGGCTACCACTGCTACTGCTACTAGTACTACTACGAGGACCGCTACTACCACTATATTACGAATACTGCTTCTACTGCTAGTACTACTATAATAACTACTATTATCACTACTACTACTGTTGCTGTAGCTGCTACTGCTACTACTACTTCTACTACTACGACTATTACTACTATTGCTACAACTGCAACTACCATTATTGCTACTACTAAAACGGCTACAACTACTTCTACCACCACTTCTACTACTTCTACAATAATAACTTGTACCGCTACTACTACTGCTACTACTACTGCTACTACTGCTACTATTACTAGTACTGCTACAACACTACCGCTACTGCAACTGTTGCCGCAACTACTACAACAACTACTACAGTTGCTACTACTACTACAACTACTACTACTACTACTACTACAACTACTACCACTTCCACTACTATTGTAGCTGCTACTAATAACACTGCTACTAATACAACAACTTCAACTCCTTCTACTTCTATTACAACTGCTACTGCTACTGCTATTGCAACTACTGCTTCTCCAACTAATACTATAGTTGTTGATACTACGACTGCTACAACTAATATTACTGCTACGGCTACTACTTGTACTACAACTACTACAACTACTCTTACTTCTACTACTATTACTACTACTGCAAATACTGCTACCACTAGTTTGACTGCTACTACTACTACTACAGCTACTAGAATTACTACTATTAATACTACTACTACTACTAATACTACTATAGCTACCACTACTACTACATCCTCTACTACTTTTACTGCTGCTACTTCTGCTACTCCAACAAATACTACGGCTACTACTACTGCTAATGCTATTACGTGTTTTACTACTACTACTACTATACTTCTATCACTACGATTACTACTTCTACTACTTTTACTACTAGTACTACTACTAGTACTGCTACTACTACTTTTACTAGCTCTACTACTATTACTACTACTACTATAACTACTACTACAAGTACTACAGCTACTTCTGACTGCTATTCTTGCTATAACTACCACTTTTTCGACAGCTACAACTGCTGCTACTGCTATTACAATTTCTACTACAACTACTACTACATCTACTACTGCTGCTACTATTGCTACTATTGCTACAACAAATACTACTACTACTAAAACTACAATAATTATTATTTGCTGCTACTGCTACTACTACTACAATGACTACTACTACCACTACTGCTATTACAACCACAACTACTATTAGTACTACTAATACAACCCCAAATTCTAAGCTATAGTAGCAGTTGTAGTGATAGTACTAGCAGTTGCAGTAGTAGTTGTAATAGTAGTAGCTGCAGTTACAATAATAGTCGTAGTAGTAGCAAAAGGAGTTGTTGTTGTTGTAGTTGCTGAAGTAGTAGTACTTGCATTAGTTGTAACAACAGTAGTTGTTGTTGTAGTAATAGAAGGAGCAGCAGTACTGACAGAAGTAGTAATGGTTGTATTATTATTATTATTATTATCATTAGTACAAGCAATAGTAGTAGTAGTGGTAGTAGTAGTGGCAGCAGCAGCAGTAGTAGTGGTAGTAGTAGTAGGAGAACTAGTAGGAGTAGTAGCAGTAGTTGTATTAGTAGTAGAAGTAGTAACAGTGGTACTAGTAGTAGTAATAGCTGTAATAGTAGCAAAAGTAGTACTAGTACTACTTGTAGTGGTAGTTATAGCAGTAGAAATAGTAGTAGTAATAGTAATAGCAGTAGCAGTAATCACTGCAATTATGGTAGGAGTAGTGGTAGTAGTAGTCGAAGTTGAAGGGGTAGTGTTAGTACTAGTAGTAGTACAAGTATAAGTAATAGTAGTAGTGTTAATTGCTATAGCAATAGAAGCCTTAGTAGTAGTAGAAGCAGCGGTAGTAGTAACAATAGGAGGAGTAGGGGTAGTAGTAGCAGCAACAACAATATTAGTAGTAGATGAAGTAGTAGTAGTTGGAGTATTAGTAGCAGAAGAAGTCATAGTACTATTATTAGTAGTAGTAGTAGTAGTAGTAGTCGCAGTGGTAAAAGTAGTAGTAGTTGCAACAACAGTAGTCATTGTAGTTGCTATAGTAGTAGTAGCAAAAGTAGTAGTAGACGTTGTAGTAGTAGGAGCAGTATTAGCAGCAGTAGCTGCAGAACTAGTATTAATAGTAGAAGTTACAATTGTATTAGTTGTAGAAGCAGAGGTAGCAGTAGTAGTAGCAGAAGTAGATATAGTAGTAGCAATAATGGCAATCGCAGTAGTAGTAGTAGCAGTGGTAGTGGTGGTAGAATAAGTAACCGTAGTAGTAGTGCTTATAGTAGTAGTAGTAACAGTAGTAGTAGCAGGAGTAGCAGTTGTTGTATTAGCTTTAGTAATAACAGTAGTTGTAGTGAAAGTAGTTCTAGTAGTACTAGTGTTGGCAGTAGTAGTATTAGTAGTAGTAGAAGTAGCAGTAGTAGCAGCAATAGCAGTCAAAGTAGTAGCAATAATAGCAGTGGCAGAAGCAGAAGTTGCAGCAGCAGGAGCTGCAACAGTAGTAGCAGTAGTATGAGTAGGAGTAGTAGCAGAAGTAGTAGTAGTCGTAGTAGTAGTACTAGCGGTAGTAGTAGTAGTACTAGCGGTAGTAGTAGTAGTAGTAGTGGTAGTAGTACTAGAAGTAACAGCAATAGAAGTAGTAGTAATAGTAGCAGTTGTAGTATTAATCGGAGTAGTAGAGGTTGTAATAGTCATAGCAGTAGTACTATAAGTAGTAGTATTATAGTAGCAGTAGTAGTAGTAGCAGACACAGTTGTAGTAGTAGTAGTAGTAGTAGTAGTAGTAGCAGCAGTAGTAGAAGTAGTAGTAGTAGTAGTAGCCGTAGTAGTATTACTATTAGGAGGAGGATGAGTAGTAGTAGTTGTTGTAGTAGTTGTAGTAGTTGAATTAGTATTAGTAGTAGTTGTTGTTGTAGCAGTAGTAGTGGTTGTAGTAGTCGTAGTAGCAGCAACAGCAGTTGTAGTAGGTGTACTAGTAGCCCTAATAGTATTTGTAGCAGTCACCGTAGTAGTAGTGGTAGTAGCAGTAGCAGTAGTAGTAGTAATCATCGTAGTTATAGTGGCAGTAGTAGTAGTAGTAGTTGTAGCATTAGTAGTAGTAGCAGTTGGAGGAGTAGGATTAGCATTAGTAGTAGTTGCTACAACAGTAGTAGTAGCACTACTACTAGTAGTAGTAGTAGTAATAGTTGTACTAGTAGCAGCGGTAGAAGTAGTAGCAATAGCAGTTGTAGTAGCCGTAGTGGTAATAGTTGTAATAATAGTAGCGGTAGTAGCAATAGTAGTAGTAGTAGTAGCTGCAGTATTGGTAGCAAAATTAGTAGTAATAGTAGTTGCAGTAGCAGCAGCTGTAGTAGCAATAGTAGCAGCTGGAGGAGTAATAGTACTAGTAGTAGTAGTAGCAGTAGCAGTAGTAGTAGTAACAGCAGCAGTTGCAGCAGGAGCAGTAGTAGTAATGTTAGTACTAGTAGTAGTTGTAGTAATGGAACTACTACTAGTTGTAGTTGTTGTAGGAACAATAGCAGCAGTAGTCGTATTAGTAGAAGTAGTAGCAGTGGTACAAGTTGTAGTTGTAACAGTAGTACTAGTAGTAGTAGTTGTAGTAGAAGCTATTGTAGTAGCGACAGTAGTAATAGCAGCAATAGCAAAAGTAGTAGCAGCAGGAGTAGTAGTAGTAGTCGTGGTAGTAGTCGTAGTAGTAGCAGCAGCAGTAGTTGTAGTAAAAGTAGCAATGGTAGTAGTAGTAGCCACAGTAGTAATAGCAGTAGTACTAGTAGCATTTGTATTATTATTATTAGTAGTAGTAGTAGCATAGTAGTGAGAGCAGCAGTTGTGGTAGTAGTAGCAGTAGCCATAGTAGCAATCCTAGTAGCTGTAGTAGCAGAAGTAGTATCACTAGTAGTGGTAGTAGCATGGAAAGTAGTAATAGTAGTAGTAGTAGTAGTCGCAGAAGCAGCAACTGCACTTGTAGTAGTAATTGTTGTAGTAGTAGTAGTAACAAAAGTAGTAGTAGATAGGGAATTAGTAGCAGTAGTTGTTGTGGAGGCAGACGCAGTAGTAGTAGTAGGAGAATAAGTAGCAGTAGTTGCAAAAGCAGTAGTAGTAGGTGTAGTGGTCGTAGTAGTTGTTGTTGTTGTAGCGGTAGTATTAGCAGAAATTGTAGTGGGAATGGGAGTAGTAGTAGGAGTTGAGTAGGAGTAGTAGTAATAGTTGTAGTAGCAGCAGTACTAGTCGAACTAGCAGTTGGAGGAGTAGTCAATAGTAGTAGTAGTTGTTGTTGTTGTAGAAATAGTAGCCGTAGAAGTAGTAGAAGTAGTAGTAGGAGTAGCAGTAGTTGTAGTAGGAGTAGTACTAGTAGCAATAGGAGTAGGAGTAGCCGTAATAATAGTAGAAGTAGTAGTAGTGGTAGCAGTATCAGTAGTAGTATTTGTAGTAGTAGTAGTAGTATTGATAGAAGTAGCAGTAACAGCAGTAGTCAAAGAAGTAGCAATTGTACTACCAATAATGTAGTAGTAGTCTTAGTAGTAGAAGTACTAGTTGTAGTAATAGTAGGAGTAGTAGTAGTAGTGGTAGTGGTAGTAATAGTAGTATTAGTTGTAGTAGTAGTAGTGGTAGTAGTAGTAGTAGTTGGAATAGCAGCAGCTGTACTAATAGTAGTATGAGTAGTAATAGTTGTAGTAGTAGCAGAGTAGTAGTAGGAATAGTAGTAGTGGTGGTAGTGGTAGTGGTGGTGGTGGTGGTAGTAGTAGTAGTAGTCTTAGTAGTAGCAGATTAGTAGTAGTTGTAGTAGTAGTACTAGTAGTAGTAGTAGAAGTAGAAGTAGTAATAGCAGTATTAGTTGTAGTAGTAGTTGTGGTAGTAGTAGTAGTAGCGGGAGGAGTGTTTGGAGTAGTAGTAGTAGTAATGGTAGTGCTAGTAGCTGTAGTAGGTGGAGTATTGGGATTAGTAGTAGTATTAGTATTAGTCGCAGTAGCAGTAATAGTGACTGTAATAGTAGCAGTATTACTTGTAGTAGTGGTGGTGGTAGTAGGATTAGTAGTAGCAGTAGTTGTTTTAGTACTAGTAGTAGTAACTGTTGTAACGGTAGTTGTAGTAGTTATACTAGTAGTGGTAGTTTTAGTAGTAGTAGTAGTAGTAGTAATAGTCAGGTTCATAGTAGTAGTAGTAGTAGTCGTGGTAGTTGTGGTAGGAGGAGTAGCAGTATTAGCAATACTTGTAGTAGAAGTGATTATAGTGGATAAAGGAGTAGAAGTAGTAGTAGTATTAGTACTAGTAGCAGTAGTAATGGTGGTAGTAGTAGTCGTAGTCATAGTAGTAGTAGTAATAGGAGTAGAAGCAGCAGTAGTAGCAGTTGTCAAAGGAGTAATGGTAGTAGTAGTAGGAGTAGCTGTTGTTGTAGTAGTAGTAGTAAAAGTAGTAGCTGTTGTTGTAGTTGTTGTTGTCGTCATAGTAGTAGTAGTAGTAGCAATAGTATATGTTGTAGGAGTAGTAGTAGTAGTAGCAATAGTATATGTTGTAGGAGTAGTAGTCGGACAAGTAGTTGAAGTTGTAGTAATAAGAATAGTAGTAGTAGTAGTTGCAGTGGTAGTAGTATTAGTTGTAGTAGTGTTGGTAGTATTAGTAGTCGTAGTAGTTGTTGCTGTAGTTGTAGCAGTTGTTATTGTTGTAGTAGTTGTTGTAGTAGCAATAGTAGAAGTAGCAAGAGTAGTGGTGGTAGCAGTAGTAGTTGTAGTAGCAATAGTAGTAGTAGTAGCTGCCACAACGGCAGGAGTTGCAGTAGTTGTAGAAGTTGTTGTAGTAATAGCAATAGTTGCAGGAGTAGTAGTAGTACTAGTAGTAGCAGTTTTAGTACTAGTGTAGTAGTGGTAGCTATAGTACTAGCAGTGGAACTAGTAGTAGTAGTAGGAGTAGTACTAGTGGTTGTAATAGTTATAGTAAATGCAGTTATAGTGGTAGTAATAGCAGCAGTAGTAATGGTAGTAGCAGTAGTCATAGTAGTAGTAGGAGTAGAAATAGTAGTAGTATCAATGGTAGTATTAGTAGTAATATTAGGAGAAGTAGTAGTAGGAGTGGAAGTAGCGGTAGAAGTTAGAGTAGTAGTAGTAGTAGAAGAAGAAGAAGAAGAAGTAGTAGTAGTAGTAGTAGTAGTAGTAGTAGTAGTAGTAGTAGTTGCAGTAGAAGAACGAGTAGGTGTAGGAGTAGGAGCAGGAGTAGGAGCAGTAGTAGTAGTGGAAGTAGTAGTAGTAGAAGTAGAAGTAGTAGTAGTAGTAGTAGTAGTAGTAGTAGTAGTAGTAGTAGTAGCAGCAGCAAAAGGAGGAGTAGGTGTAGGAGTTGGAGCAGGAGTATGAGCAATAGTTGTAGTAGCGATAGCTGCAGTTCTAATAATAATATTAGTAGTAATAGTAGTAGCAGCAGCAGCCATTGCAGAACCAACAGAGGTAGTAGTAGGAGTTGTAGTTGTAGTAGTATTAGTTGTTGTACTAATAGTAGTAGTAGGAGTAGGAGTAGTTGTAGCAGAAGTAGGTGTAGGAGGAGGAGTAGTAGTAGCAGTACTTGTAGTTGTAGTAGTAGTTGTTGTTGTTGTTGTTGTTGTCGTAGTAGTAGCAGCAGTAGCAGAAGCAGCAGTAGTTATAGTAGATAGAGTAGCAGTAGCAGTGGTAGTAGTAGCAGCAGTAGCCGTAGAAGCAGCAGTAGTTATAGTAGACGGAGTAGTAGTAACAGTGGTAGTAGTAGTAGCTGCAACAACTACAACAGAAGTAGTAGCAGCAGCAATAGTATTAGTAGTAGTAGTATTTGTAACAATAGTATTAGTAGTAGTAGTAGTAGTAGCAGCAGAAGCAGTAGTTGTTGTTGTATTAGTAATAGACATAGTAGTAGCAGTGGTAGTAGCTGCTGCAATAGTTGTTGTAGTAGTAGTAGTTGTCGTAAAAGGAATAGTTGCAGTTATAGTAGTAACAGTACTAATAGAAGTAGTAGTAGTAGCAGCAATAGTAAGAGTAGTTGTTGTTGTTGTAACAGTAGTAGTTGTAGTAATCAGAGTAGTAGTAGGAGTTATAGTAGCAGTAGTAGTAATAGTAGGAGTAGTCGTAGTTGTAGTACTAGGAATAGGAGTAATAGCAGTAGTTGTAGCAGTGGTAGTAATAGTGGTCGTAGTTGTAGTATGAATAGGAGTGCAAGTGGTACAAGAAATAGTAGTTGTTGTTGTAGTAGTTGTGGGAGTAGTAGTAATAGCAGTATTAGGAGTACTCGTGGTAGGCATAGTAGCAGTAGTTATAATACTAATAGTAATAGTAGTCGTAGTAGTAGCAGCAGTTGTAGAACTAGTAGTAGTAGTGGTGGTGGTGGTAGGAGTAGGAGGAGGAGGAGTAGTAGTAGTATTAGTGTTTGTAGTAGTAGTACCAGTAGTAGGAGAAGTAGTAGTAGCAATTATACTAGTAGTAGAAGTAGCTGTAGTTCTAGTAGTAGCAGCAGTAGTAGTAGCAGTAGTAGTAGTAGAAGTAGTAGTAGTCTTAGTGGTAGGAGCAAGAGCTGTAGCAACAATAGTAGTCATAATAGTATTAGAATTTGTAGTAGTTGTTGTAGTAGTTGTTGAAGTTGTGGTAGTTGTACTAGTACTAGTTGTTGTTGTTGTAGTAGTTGTAGTTGTAGCAGTAGGAGTAGTAGTATTTGTAGTAATAGTAGCTGTAATTGTAGGTGGAGTTGGAGTAGGAGTAGTAAGAGCAGTAGTAGTAGTCTCAATTGGAGTAATAGTAGTTGTAGGAGTTATAGTAGCAGTATGAGTTGGAGCCAGAGTCGTAGTAGCTGTAGTAGTACTAGGAGAAGTAGTAGTAGTAGGAGTAGTAGGAGTAGGAGTAGGAATAGTCATAGTAGTAGTAGTAGTAGTAGTTGTAGTAGTAGTAGTAGTAGTAGCAGTAGTAGTAGTAGTTGTTGTTGTTGTAGTAGCAGCTATAGTAGAAGTAGTAGTAGTAGCAGCAGTAGTGGAAGGAGAAGCAGTAGTAGTAGTTGCACTAGTAGTAATGTAGTAGTAGTCTTAGTAGTTGTTGCAGTATTAGTTGTATTAGGAGGAGGAGGAGCAAGAGCAGGGAGTAGTAATAGTAGTAGTAGTAGTAGTATTGATAGTAGTCTTAGTGGTAGTACTAGTAGCTGCAAGAGTAGCAGTAGGACTAACAGTAGTGTTCATAGTAGTTGTAGTAGTAGTCTTAGTATTACTAGTAGGAGTAGTAGTAGTATAGTAGTAGTAGTAGCAGTATTAGTAGCAGTACTAATAATAGTAGTCGTAGTGTTAGTAGTCATCGTAGTAGTAGTAGTAGTCAGAGTAGTAGTAGTAATAGTAGTAGTAGTAGTAGTTGTTGTTGTTGTAATTGTAGTAGTAGTAGTGATAGTTGTATTAGTAGTTGTAGTAGTAGTAGTAATAGTAGCAGCAGCAATAGCGGCAACAAAACTAATAGTAATGTTAGTAGTGGGAGTAGTAGTGTCTTAGTAGTAGTCATAGGAGTAGTAGTAGAGTAGTAGTAGTAGTGGTAGTTGTTATTGTTGTTGTTGTAGTGATTGTGGTGGTAGTAGTCGGAGTAGTAGTTATTGTTGGAGTTGGAGTTGGAGTAGTAGTAGCATTAGAAGTCATAGTAGTAGACTAGTAGTAGGAGGAGTAGTAGTAGAAGCTGTAGTGATAGCTGTAGTAGTAGTAGCAGTAGCAGGAGTAGTAGGACGAGTACTACTACTTCTTCCGCTACTATTGCTACAATTGCTACTGCTGCTACAACTACTACTACGACTACCACTGCTACTGCTATTACTACTAGTTCGACGACTGCTACTACCACAATATTACGAATACTGCTTCTAATGGTAGTACTAATACAAGAACAACTACTACCACTACTATTACTCCTCCTGCTACTACTACTGCTACTACTACTATTACTACTACTACTACTGTTACTACTACAACTATTAGTACTATTGCTATTGCCACAACTACCGTCATTACTACTACTAAAATTGCTGCTGCTACTACTACAGATACCATTTCTACTACTATTACAATGATAACTTCTACCTCTACTACTACTACTGGTACTACTACTACCACAACTAATACTACTGCTACAACACTACCGCTACTACAACTATTGCCGCAACTACTACAACAACTACTATAGTTGCTGCTACTACTGCTTCTACTACAACTACTACTACAACTACTATTAGTTCCACTACTACTGTAGCTGCTACTACTAACACTGCTACTAATGCAACAACTTCAACTTCTCCTACTTCTATTACAACTGCTACTGCTACTGCTGCTGCAACTACGGCTTCTCCAACTAATACTACAGTTGATGCTACTACGACTGCTACAACAAATATTACTACTACGGCTACTACCAGTACTAGTACTACTACAACTACTATTACTTCCACTACTATTACTACTACTACTATTACTACTACCACTAGTTCGACTACTACTACTGCTACTACAATTATTACTATTAATACTACTACTACTACTAATACTACTATGCCTACCACTACTACTGCCACTACTACTACATCTTCTACTACTTTTACTACTGCTACTACTGCTGCCACTACTACTTTTGCTAGTCCAACTAACACTACTGCTACTACTACCACTAATGCTACTACGTGTATTATTACTACTACTACTATACTACTAGAACTATGACTACTACTTCTACTACTTTTACTACTCTTAGTACTACTAGTACTGCTACTACTACTTCTACTAGGTCTACTACTATTACTACTACTATTACTACTACTATTACAACTACTACAACAACTTCTACTACTACTACTACAGCTACTCTGGCTGCTACTGTTACTATTGGTACCACTACTTCAACAGCTACAACTGCTGCTACTGGTACTACAATTACTACTACAACTACTACTACATCTACAACAACTACTACTACTAAAACTGCAACAATTACTATTGCTGCTACCGCTACTATGGGTACTACTACTACAACGAGTACTACTACCACTATGGCTACTACTACCACAACTGCTATTACAACAACTACTACTATTAGTGCTACTAATACAACAAAAAATTCTAATGCTACAGTAGTAGTAGTAGTCAAAGTACTAGTAGTAGCAGTAGTAGTTGTAGTAGTGGTAGCAACAGTTATAGTAATAGTCGTAGTAGTAGCATAAGTAGATGTAGCAGAAGGAGTTATTGTTTTTATAGTTGGTGAAGTAGTAGTAGTTGCAGCAGTTGTAGTAGCAGTAGTTGTTGTTGTAGTAGTTGAAGGAGCAGCAGAAGTAGCAAAAGTAGTAATTGTTGTATTATTATTACTATTATTATCATTATCATTATTAGTAGCAATAGTAGTAGTAGTGGTAGTAGTAGTGGCAGCAGCAATAGTAGTAGTGGTAGTAGTAGTGGCAGCAGCAGCAGTAGTAGTGGTAGTAGTAGTGGGAGAACTAGTAGGACTAGTAGTAGTAGTAGTATTAGTAGTAGAAATAGTAATAACAATACTAGTAGTAGTGGCAGCTTTAGTAGTAGCAACAGCAGTAGCCATAGAAGTAACATTAGTAGTACTAGTGCTACTCGTAGTAATAGTTGTAGCAGCAGTAATAGTAGTAGTAATAGTACGAGTAGTAGCATTAGTCTCTGCAATTGTAGTAGGAATAGTGGTAGTAGTAGTAGGAGCTAAAGTGGTAGTGGTAGTATTAGTAGTAGTACAAGTATATGTAATAGAAGTAGTGTCAATTGTTATAGTAGTAGAAGCCTTAGTAGTAGTAGTAGTAGCAGTAGTAGTAATAGTAGGAGGAGTAGGGGTAGTAGTAGCAGCAACAAAAATATTAGTAGAAGAAGTAGTAGTAGTAGTACTAGTAGTAGTGGTAGCTGCCATAGTTGTAGTAGTTGGAGTAGTAGTAGTAGAAGAAGTCATAGTAGTAGTATTAGTAGTAGTAGTAGTAGTATCCGTAGTGCTAAAAGTAGTAGTAGTAGCAGCAACAGTAGTCATCTTAGTTGCTGTAGTAGTAGTAGAAGTTGTAGTAGCAGGAGTAGTATTAGCAGCAATAGCGGCAAAACTAATATTAGTAGTAGAAGTAACAATTGTAGTAGTTGTAGAAGCGGAGGTAGCAACAGCGGCAACCGCAGTAGTAGTAGTAGCCGTGGTAGTGGTGCTAGTATAAGTAGCGTAGTAGTAGTGGTTATAGTAGTAGTAGTAACAGTATTAGTAATAGTAGTAGCAGTTATTGTAGTAGCCGTAGTAATATCCGTAGTAGTAATAAAAGTAGTTCTAGTAATAGTAGTGCTGGTAGTAGTAGTATTATAGTGGTAGAAGTGCCAATTGTAGTGGCAATAGTAGTAGCAGTACCATTAGAAGTAGTAGTAGGAGCAGTAGCAGTAGCAGCAGTCAAAGTAGTAGCAATAATAGTAGTAGCCATAGCAAAAGTAGCAGTAGTAGCAGTAGTATGAGTAGGAGTAGTAGTAGCAGTAGCAATGATAGCAGAATTAGTAGTAGTCGTAGTAGTAGTGGTGGTGGTGGTGGCAGTAGTAGTAGTAGTAGTAGTAGATGTAGCAGTAACAGTAGTAGTAGTAGTAATAGTAGCAGTAGATGTAGTTGTAGTAGCTGTAGTATTAATCGAAGCGGTAGAGGTTGTAATAGTCAGAGTAGTAGTAGTATTAGTAGTAGAAGTAGTATTAGTAGGAGACGGAGTTGTTGCGGTAGTGGTAGTAGTTGTAGCAGTAGTGGTACTAGTTGTAGTAGGAGCAGTAGTCATTATAGAAGTTGTATTAGTAGCATGAATAAGAGGAGTAGTAGTAGTAGTAGTAGTAGTAGTAGTAGTAACAACAGTAGTATTAGTAGTTGTAACAGTAGTAGTACTTTCAACAGCAGCAGTTGTAGTAGTAGTAGTAGTAGTTAATGTAGTAGTTGTAGTTACTGTAGTCGAAGTACTAGCAAAAATTACAGTTGGAATAGTTCTATGAGTAGGAGTTCGAGTGGGAGTGGCAGTAATAGTAGTGGTAGTATTAGCAGTAGTAGTAGCAGCAGTAATAGTCGTACTAGTAGTTGGAGGAGTTGTAGTAGTAGTAGTAGTTATTGTTATTGTAGTTGTAGAAGTAGTAGTGGTAGTAGTAGTAGTAGAAGTAGTAGCAGGAGTAGCAAAAGTAGTAGTAGTAGTAGCAGTAGCAGTAGTAGTAGTATTAGCAAGAGTAGTAGTAGTAGTTGTTGCTGTCGTAGTAGAAGTTGTTTTAGTAGTAGTACTTGTTGTAGTAGTAGTAGTAGAAGTTTGTAGGAGTAGTAGTCGCAGCAGAAGTAGTAGTTGAAGTACAAGTAGGCGTAATAGTAGTTGTAACAGTAGTAGTACCAGTAGTAGTAGCAGTAGCATTAGCAATCATCGTAGTAATAGTGGTAGTTGTAGTGCTAATAGGAGTAGTAGAAGAAGAAGAAGAAGAAGAAGAAGTAGTAGTAGTAGCAGTATCAGTTGTAGCGAGAGTCCTAGTAGTAGTAGTGGTAGAAGTAGTAGTAGTTGTTGTAGTAGTAGTAGTAGTAGCATTAGTAGTAGTAGTAGTTGGAGGAGTAGGAGTAGCATTAGTTGTAGCAGCTACAGAAGTAGTATTAACACTACTAGTATAAGTAGAAGTAGTAGCAGTAGTACTAGTAGCAATAGTTGAAGTAGTTGCAGTAGTAGTTGTAGTTAGCCATAGTGGTAATAGTTGTAATAATAGTAGCAGTAGTACCAATAGCAATAATAGTAGTAGCTGCTGTATTGGTAGCAAAATTAGTAGTAGTAGTAGTTACAGTAGCAGCAACTGTAGTAGCAATTGTGGCAGGAGGAGTAGTAATGGTAGTAGTAGTAGTAGTAGTAAAAGCATCAATAGCAGCAGGTGTAGTAGTAGTAATGGTAGTACTAGTAGTCATAGCAATGAAAGTACTACTAGTTGTAGTAGTTATAGCAACAATAGTAGCAGTAGTCGTATTAGTAGAAGTAGTAGCAGTAGTACAAGTTGTAGTTGTAACTATAGTACTAGTAGTAGTAGTCGTAGTAGAAGCTATTATAGTAGTAGTAGTAGTAGTAGTAGTAGTAATAGCAGCAGCAACAAAAGTAGTAGCAGCAGTAGTAGTAGTAGTAGTGGTGGTGGTGGTTGTGGTAGTAGTAGTAGTAGCAGCAACAACAACAACTGTTGTAGAAGTAACGATAGCTGTAGTAGTATCCGCAGTAGTAATAGTAGTAGTACAAGGAGCATTTGTATTAGTAGTAGTAGTAGTAGTAGTTGCATAGTAGTGGGAGCAGCAATTGTGGTAGTAGTAGCAACAGCCGTAGTAGCATTTCTAGCAGCTGTAGTAGCAGTAGTAGCAGCACTACTAGTGGTAGTAGCATCAAAACTAGTAAAAGTAGTAGCAGTAGTAGTAGTAGCAGTAGCAGCTGCTGTACCAGTAGTAGTAGTAGTAGTTGCTGTAGTAGTCGTAGCAACAAAAGTACTAGTAGCCAGAGAATTAGTAGTAGTTGTTGTTGTGGAAGCAGAAGTAGTAACAGTAGTAGGAGAATTAGTAGCAGTAATTGCAAAGCAGTAGTAGTAGGTGTAGTGGTCGTAATAGTAGTTGTTGTTGTAGCAGTAGTATTAGCAGAAATTGTAGTGGGAATAGTAGTAGTAGTAGAAGTTAGAGTAGGAGTAGTAGTAATAGTTATAGTAGCTGCAACACTAGTCGAACTAGTAGTTGGAGGAGTAGTTAGTAGTAGTAGTAGTAGTAGTAGTACAAGTAGTAGCCGTAGAAGTAGTAGAAGTAGTTGTTCTAGGAGTAGTGGTAGTAGCAATACGAGTAGGTGTAGTAGCAGTAGGATTAGTAGTAGTAGTAGTAGCAATAGCTGCAGTAGTAGTAGTAGTAGTAGCAGTAGTAGTAATAGTAGTAGTAGAAGGAGTAATAGTAGTAGTTGTAGCAGCAGCAGCAGTAGTAGTTGTTGTAGTAGTAGCAGCAATGGTAGCACTAGAGTAGTAGTGGTAGTGGTAGTAGTACTTGTAACAGCAGCAGCAGTAGTAGTAGTAGCAGTAGTAGCAGTTGTAGTAGCAGTAGCAGTTGTAATAGTAGTAGCTGTAAAAGGAGGAGTAGCATTAGTTATAGTTGTACCAGTATTTGTAGTATTAGTAGTAGTATGAGTAGTAATAGTAGAAGTAGTATTAGTTGTTGTAGTATTACATGCGGTAGTATCGGTAGTAGTGGTAGTAGTAGTAGTTGTTGTTGTTGTTGGAATAGTAGTAGTTGTAGTAGTTGAAGTAGCAGTGGTAGTAGTAGTAGTAGAAGTAGTTGTAGCAGTAGGAGTTGGAGTAGGGGTAGCATCAGTTGGGCAAGTAACAGGCGTAGTAGTAGTAGTAATAGCTGCAATAGTAGTTGTTGTTGTAGTAGTAGTAGTAGTAGTTGTACAAGTAGTAGTAGTAGCAACAGGAGTAGTAGGGGTAATAGTAGCAATAGTAGTAATATTAGTAGAAGTAGTGGTTGTAGAAGTAGTAGCAATAGTAGTTGTAGTAGTTGTTGTAGTAGTTGTTATTGTCGGAGCAATGGTAGGACTGGGAGTTGGAGTAGGAGTGGCAGTCCGAGTGGTAGTAGTAATAGTAGTAGGAGGAATAGTAGAAGTAGAAATGGAAGTAGTAGATGTAGCAACAGTAATAGTAGAACTAGTAGTAGTAGCTAGAGGAGTGGTAGTAGTAGTAGTAGCAGTAGTAGGTGTAGTAGTAGAAGTAGTAGTAGTAGTAGTTATAACAGATGTAATAGCAGTAGTTGAAGTAGTAGTTGTAGTAGTAGTAGCAGTAGTAGTAGTAGTGGTAGTAGTATAAGTACTTGTAGCGATAGTAGTAGTAATATTAGTAGTAATAGTAGTAGTGGTGGTGATGGTAGTATTAGTAGTAAGAGGAGGAGTAGTACTGGTTGTTGTAGTAGCAACAGTCATTGTAGTAGTTGTTATAGTAGCCCCAGTAGGAGTAGGATTAGTAGTAGTAATTCTGTGATCGCTACTACTACTACGACTTCTACAACTACTGCTATTGCTACTAGTACCACTCCTCGTACAACTACTACTGCAACTACTACTATTAATGCTACCTCTAACATGACTACAACAGTGACTACTACTTCTACTACTATTGCTACTACTACTACTACTACTACTACTACAACAACAACAACAACAACAATAACAACTTTTATTACAAATACTACTACTATAACTAATGCTACTACTACTGCTTCTGCTACTACCTTTAATACAACTACTGCTGCTACTACTACAATGATTACCACTAGCACTACTACTACGACTAATACTACAACTACAACTACTACTACAATGATTACCACTAGCACTACTACTTCCACTATTACTACGACTAATACTACTACTACTACTACAAGTATTGCTACTACTACTACTCCTATTGCTATTACTAGTTCTACTACTGCTACTACTTTTACTTCTACTACTACTACTACTATAATAACAACAACAACAACAACAACAACAACAACAACTACTACTACTACCACTACTACTACTACTTCCGCTACTAGTACTACTACTACAAATACTTCAACTAGTAGTAGTAGTACTACTACTACTACTACTACTGCTGCTACTACTACTACTACTACGCCTACTACTACTATTACTACTATTCTTGCCACAACTACTAGTACTATTGCTACTACTACTACTCCTACTACTACTACTACAGCTACTACTACTTCTACTACTGCTGCTACTACTGTAACAACTACAACGATGACTACTACTACTACTACTGTTACTACTACTGCTGCTACTAATACAACTTCAACAAGTACTACTACTCCATGTACTACTACAACTATGATTACAACTACTACTACTTTTGCAACTACTACTACTACAACCAATATTACGGCTACTACTACTACTGTTACTACCTCTACTACTCCATGTACTACTACAACTATGATTACAACTGCTACCACTTTTGCAACTACTACTACAACAAATATTACTGCTACTACTACTACTGTTACTACCTCTACTACTATTGCTATTACTACTACTACTACACTTCTACTATACCAACTACTATTAGCAATACAACAACTCCTGCAACAACTAATATTACTAATACTAATACTACAAGTACCACTACAACTACTACTACTACTACTACAACTTCTATTATTGCTACTACTACTACTCCTACTACTACAACTTCTATTATTACTACTACTACTACTACTGCTACTACTATTGCTACTAATTCCACTGCGATTACTATTGCTGCTACTCCTATTGCTACTACTGCTACTCCTATTACTACTACTACTCCTCCTATTGCTACTACTGCTACTGCTGCTACTCTACTACTACTACTACTACTACTACTACTACTACTACTACTACTACTACTACTACTACCACTACTACTACTACTACTACTACTACTACTACTACTACTACCACTACTACTACTACTTTTACTACTACTACTCCTACTCCTACTACTACTACTACTACTACTACTACTACTACTCTAGCTACTACTACGAATACTACTACCACTACCACTACCACCACTACTACTACTACAACTTCTACTATTCCTACTACTACTACTCCTACTACTACTGCTACTACTGCTATTGATGCAACCACTATTTCTACTAGTGGTGGCGGTAGTAGTAGGAGTAGTAGTACAAGCTGTAGCAGAAGTAAAAGCAGTAGTAGTAGTAGCTGTAGTAATAGCAGCAATAGTAGTTATTGTTGTTGTACAAGTAATAGTCAGAGTAGGAGTAGTAGAAGTAGCTAGAGTTGCAGTAGTAGTAGTAGTTGTTGTTGTAGTCATAGTAGTAGTAGCAGTAGTAGCATTAGTAGTAGTACCAGATGTAGTAGTAGCTTTAGTAGTAGTAGGAGAAGTGATAGTAGTAGCAGTAGTAGTTGTTCGAGTAGTAGTAATAGTAGCAGTAGCTATGGTAGTAGTAATAGTAGTAGTAGTTATAGTAGCATAAGTAGTAGTTGTAGCAGTGGTAGTAGTGATAGTAGAAGCGGTAGTAGCAGTAGTTTGAGGCCTAGTATTTGTAGCAGTAGTAGCCGTAGTGGTAATAGTAGTAGTCATAGTTGTCATAGCAGAAGTAGCAAAAGTAGTAGTAGTAATAGCAGAAGTAGTAGTTGTAGTAATAATAGTATGAATAGCAGTAACAGTCCAGGTAGTAGCAGTAGTACGCATAGCATTACTAGTAGTAGTAGTTATAGTTGTGGGAGAAGTATAGTAGTACCAGAAGTAGTACAAGTTGTAGTAGTAGTATTAGAAGTAATAGCCACAATAGTAGTAGTAGTAGTAGTAGCAGTAGTTGTGGCAGAAGCATTAGTAGAAGCAATAGAGGCAGCAATTGTTACAGTAGTAGTAGTAGTAGCATAAGTGTAGTTGTTGTAGTAGTAGTAGTATTAGTGTAGTAGTAGAAGTAGTAGCTACAGTAGTAAAAGTAGTAGTTGAAGAGGTAGTAGTATTAGTAGTAGTAGTAGTGGTAGAAGTTGTAGTTGTAGTAGTGGTCATAGTAGTATTTGTAGAAGTTGCTGCAGGAGTAGCAGTTGTAGTGGCGGCATGACTAATAGGAGAACTAGTAGTTGTAGTTGCAATTGTAGAAGTAGCAACAAAAGCAGCAGTAGTAGTAGCAGCAGTAGTAAGAGTAGCAGTAGTAGGAGTAGCAACAGCAGCAGCAGCAGTAGTAGCTACAGCAATTGCAGTTGCAGAAGTAGTAGTAGTTATAGTAGTAGTTGTAGTAGAAGTAGTAGTAGTAGTAATAGTAGCAGCCGCAGCAGCAGCAGTAGCAGTAGTAGTCAGAGCAACCGTACTAGTAGAAGAAGTAGCAGTAGTTTCTGTAGTCGCATAAGCAGTAGTTGTAATTGCTACATTTGTAGCTGCAGTTGTTCTAGTTGTAGTAGGAGTAGCTACAGCAGCAATAGTAATAGTGGTAGTAGTAGGAGTAGTAGTTGTAGCACTAATAGTAGGAGCTGTAGTGGTTGTTGTAGTAGCAGTTGTAGCAGAAGCTTTAGTAATAGAATTAGCAATAGTAGCAGCAATAGCAGTAGTGTTTGAAGTAGTAGTAGTGGTTGCAGTAGTTGTAGAATTAGGAATAGTAGTAGTAGTAGCTAGCGCAATAGTAGTAGGTGTAGGGGAAGAAGTAGTATATGTAGTAAAAGTTGTAGAAGTATTTGTAGTAGTAGTAGTAGCAGAAGTTGTAGTAGTTGTAGTGCTAGCAGTAGTAGCTGTAGTAAAAGCAGTAGCAACAAAAGTTATGGTAGTAGTAGCTATAGTATCAGAAGTAGTTGTGGTAGTAGAAGTAGTTGCAGTAGTAGTAGAAATTGTAGTAGTACTAGTAGTAGAAGCAGTAGTCGTAGTAGTGTTGGCAATAATAGTATAAGTCGAGGTGGTAGTAGTTCAAGTAGCAGTATTAGTATTAGTTGGAGTGGTCGTAGTAGTTGTAGCAATTATTGCAGTTGTAGTAGTTGTAGAAGTAAGAGTAGTCGTAGTAGCAGTAGTGGTAGTAATATTAGTAGTAGTAGTAGTAGTAGTAGTAGGAGGAGGAGGAGGAGTAGCAGCAGCAGTAGTAGTCCTAGTAAAAGCAGTTGTGGTAATAGTAGCAGAGATAGCTGTAGTAGTAGCAGTAGTTGCAATAGTACTAGTAGTAGGGGCAGTAGCACTAGTAATATTAGCAATAGTAGTAGTAGCAATAGTACTAGTAGTCGGAGAAGTAGCATTAGTAGTAGTAGTAGCAGTAGCAGCAGTTGTAGTAGTAGTAGTAGTATTTATAGTAGTTGTAATAGTAGTAGTTGTAGTAGCATAACAGTAGTAGTAGTAGTAGTCGCACAAATAGTAGGAGCAACAACAGTAGTAGTCCTAGTAGTAGCTTTCGTAGGTGTAGTAATAGTGGCAGCAGTGGTAGCAGTAATAAGAGTAGCAGTTGTAGTAGTTTAGTACTAGTAGCCATAGTTGCAATAGTGATAGTAGTAGCTATAGTAGTAGTAGTAGCAGTAGAGGGAATAGTAGTAGTTGCAGTAGTAGTAGTAGTAGGTGAAGTAATAAAGTAGTAGAATTTGGGGTGGTAGTAGAAGTATTTGTAGTAGTAGTAGTTTTAGTGATAGTAGAATAAGTAGTAGTAGCAGTTGTAATTGTAGTATGTGTAGCAGTGGTAGTAGTGGTAGTACTAGTTGTAGGAGTAACAGTAGTAGTTGTTGTTGGAGCAGCAGCAGTAGTAGTACTAGTAGTAGCAGCGGAAGTTGCCAAAATAGTAGTAGTAGTACTATTAGCAAGAGTAATAGTAATAGTAGCATTAGTTGTAGAACTAGTAGCAGTAATAGTGGTGGTAACAATAATAGTAGTAGTAGCTGTAGTGATAAAAGTAGTAGTCGCAATAGCAGTAGCAGCAATTGTAGTTGTCCTTATACTAGCAGCGGAGGCAGGAGTAGTAGTGGTGGTACTTGTTATAGACGCAATATTAGAGTAGTAATAGTTGTAGTAGTAATATCACTAGTAATAACAATAGCAGTAATAGTTGCAGTAATAGTAGTTGCAGTAGTAGCAGTAGCCATTGAAGCAGCAGTAGTAGTAGTTGTACTAATTGTAGTAGTAGTAGAAGTCAAAGAAGTAGTAGTATAAGTAGTGGCAGTAGTAGTAGTAGTAATTGGAGTAGCAGTAGTTGCAGTAGTAGTCATAGCATCAGTTGGAGTGGTTGTAGTAGTAGCTGCTATTGTAGTAGTTGTTGTAATAGCACTAGTGGCTGGAGTAGTAACAGTAGTAGTTGTGGTTGTAGTAGTAGTAGAAGTAGGAGTAGGAGTAGGAGTAGTAGTAGTAGTTGCAGTATTACTAGTAGCAGTAGTAAGAGGAGAAATAGTAGAAGTAGTAGTAACTGTTGCAATAGTACTAGTAGTAGTAGCAGTACTAGTCATAGCAGCAGTTTCAGTAGTAGTAGCGGCAACAGTAGTAGTAGTATTAGCAATAGTAGTAGTAGGAGAAGTTGTGGTAGTAGCAGTACTAGTAGTAGTGGAAGTCAAAGTAGTTGGAAGAGGAGGAGCAGTAGTAGCACTAATTGCAGCAGTAGCTACAGCCGTAGTAGTAGTAGTAGACGTAGTGGTAACAGTGGTAGCATTATTTGTAGTAGTAGCAGTAGCAGTAATGCTGGTAATAGTAGTGATTACTGTAGAAATAGTAGGAGCAGTAGTAACAGAAGTTGTAGTAGCATTTGTAGTAGTAGTAAATATAGTAGTTGCAGCAGTAGCAGAATTAGCAGTTGTGGTAGTAGTAGTAGTAAAAATTGTTGTCGTAGCAGTAGTAATAGTAGTTGTAGAAGGAGTAGTAGTAGTAGTGGCAAAAGTAGAAGTAGTAGTAGTAGTTGTAGTAGTAGAAGTAAAGGTAGTAGTAGTAGTAGTAGTAGCGGTAGTAGTAGCAGTATCACTAGCAGCAGCAACAGCTGCAGTAGTAGTAGCAGCATTAGGAGCAGTCGTAGTAGGAGCACTAGTTCTAGTAGTTCTAGTAACTGTAGGAGCAATAGTTGCTGTGGTAGCAGTAGTAGTCGAAGTAGCAGTGGTAGCAGTAGTAATAGTAGTAGTAGTTGTTGTTGTAGGAGTAGGAGTAGAAGTAGTTGTAGCAGCAATAGTAGTAGTAATAATTGTAGTAGTAGCAGTTGTACTAGCATTTGTAGTAGT
>RXID01016165.1:0-37636 GCA_005019695.1 Trichopus zeylanicus subsp. travancoricus | reverse complement strand
AGTAGCAATCGTTGTAGTAGCAGTAGTAGCGGTCGTTGTAGTACCAACAGTAGTATTTGTAGTAGCTGAGTGGAAGTAGCAGTAGTAACTATAATAGTTGTAGTAGTAGTAGTAGGAGTAGGAGTTGGAATTGGATTTGTAGTACTAGTATTGGTAGTAGTAGTAGTACTAGTAGTAGTTGCCATAGTAGGAGTAGTAGAAGGGATAGTAGTAGGAGTAGTTGTAGTTGTAGGAGTAGTTGTAGTGGTAGTCGTAATAGTAGTAGTAGTAGTAGTAACCCTAGCCATAGTAATAGCAATAGTAAAAGCTATAGTAGTAGCCATAGTAATAGCAGCAGTCTTTGTAATAGTAGTTATAGCAGGAGTAGTAGGAGTAGCTCAAATATTGGGCCAAGAATCAGATCCTCTGCCAGCTTGACATTAAGAATCCGGATTTTTGCGCGGATTAGCGGAGTTGTGTGGTGCGGAAAGGAAGACTCACAGAGAAGTAGAGAAGTTTTTGGCTAAGTTTCTTGCGTGCCTTGCATGAAGGCCCAAGAGGTATATTTATAGCTGGCAGGGATACAACTGCCATAAGATCGCATCTAGTTTTTACAGAAAGAGGGGACAGCAGTGGGCTGCTGTTATCTTATCTTATCTTCTTTACATAAAGAGGGATAAGGTAGCGATGCGTTTCTTCTGGTCGAAGTAAGCCTTTGCTTTGCGCACAAGTAAGCCGGTCCGGTTCAGAACAGGAAGGCAGGCAGTCGTTGTGCTGAGTCAGCCGTGAGGTTGACTGCTGTTTCGAGTTGTGTGTCGATCTGTATGAGAACAGGGTACCACTGGGCCCAGAAGTTACCCGTGGTCTTGTGTTTTGCGCGCTTTGCTGCTTCTGCTAACTTGAGGGCGTACAGGGCCCGGAAGTGTTGGAGGGCGGTAAGGGCGTTTTGGGCACTTTGGCGCACCAATTGTTGCAGCTGCCTTCTTGTATTATCATATTCGGTGAGGGACATTGGGAGGTCCCGGAGATGGCGGAGTTGTTGGGCATAGTGTTGCACAAGAGAGTGGCCGCTGCAAGGTACTTCTGTATGATTTGCGGGGCTGCTTGTGGTGCTTCCTTCACGGTAGTGGCTATCAGATGGAGGGCCTCCAGATCTGTTGGGACAGGCCATCCTGAAAAGACAAGGGCAGTGATTAGTCGCGAGAGGGTGTCAGCCAGTTGGTTGTCTCCTCCGTGAACATGTTCGAACTGCATCGTCAGTCCTGTGCCTGTGATATAATCAGTGAAGGCCATCCAGCATACGCGGGAAGGCTTGTTGTTGGCTGATTTATTGAAGAAACTAATAATTGCCTGACAGTCCGTCCGGATTGTCAGTTCAGCCTTGTCCAAATAATATATTTTAAGCGCCTCTAAGGAATTCATTACGGCAAAGAGCTCAGCATCTATTGTTGATTTGAGTGGCTGAAATTTGCCGCTGGCGTAGGCGCAGATTCTTTCGGTTGATTTGGGGTCATACTTCTGCGGTTTCCATTTGCAGATTCCACCCCATCCGGTCATACAACCGTCTGTTTCCAGAATCATGTAGCTGTGTTCTGGTGGTAGTTCCAGATCTGGTAATTGCTGCACCAATGCTTTGATTCTGGCTACTAAGTCCCAGTCTTGAGTATTCCACCGCTTTTCTCCGGTTGGACTGGTCTTAGCGTAGAGGGGCCCGAGTAATGTTCCCAAATTTGGGATATAATTCCGGGCGTAATTCAGAATTCCGAGCTAGGCCCGGAGCCCTTTTGTGGTCAAGAGTTCTTGTTCCTGAAAGGTGGCGATCTTCTTGATAATATGGGGCTGCAATTTGATCCGCTGGTTACCCAGCACTGCCCCAAGAAATTCTACTTCGGAGACCGCGAGCTTCATTTTTGTTGGGCTCAGAATTAGCCCATAAGTCTTGCAGATCTGAAGCATGGTCTGCAAGTGTTGTTCATGTTCTGCTACAGAGGAAGAGAATACCAGAATATCATCGATGTAGACGGCAATAAAGTCTTCTGTCCCTTTGAAGCAAGAATCCATCTTCCTTTGGAAGATGGCAGGTGCATTTTTTAACCCGAATGGCATGACTAGCCATTCGTAGAGACCATCGGGGACCCAAAAGGCGGTCCAAGCGATCGAGTCAGGATGCATGGCAACTTGATGAAAACCTGACTTGAGGTCGAATTTGGAGTAGATACGGCTTCGACTCACCTTGTGTAGAATGGTATTAATCCCAGGGAGACTATACTGGTCCTTGTGAGTGATATCATTGAGGCGCCGATAATTAAAGACCGTGCGCTCTTTTCCTTTGACTTCTTGACCAGTCTGGGGATCAATATAAGTGCCGGAATTGACAATAATCGCTGTTGTGCGATGCCGGCTTTTGCTGGGTCTGATGACTCCAAGATCCAGGAGAGCTTTGACATGTTTAGCATATGCAACTTTTGCTTGTGGAGTGATATGCTTCAGAGGCCGGTCTTCAATAATGAAATCCGGATTCTTAATGTCAAGCTGGCAGAGGATCTGATTCTTGGCCCAATATTTGAGCGGGTTATCACCAATATAACCATGTTTCCGCAGTTCTTCCAGGATGGAGCTTAGCTTGTTGGTGAGCTGCTGTTGCGGTTGCGTTACGGCATATTGAACTGCTTCCTGAATGTGAAGATACTCCTCCTCTTCGAGATCCAGCTCTGCAATGGCTGCTGCAGTGGGAACAGAGGGAAGAGTATGAATAGTCGTGACGTTTTTATAAAACGTCACTGTATTGCCTTCAATCCGCACGCCGCCCTGCATGGCGCAGATGAAGTTGCAGCCGAGGATCATCTGAATATCCTCCCCAAGCTTCATCGGGAAGGCATACGTGTAGGGGATTCGGAAGCCATTCTCCCCAATCAGCATTCGGCCAACTTTGAGCTTCTTGTTCGCCGAGGTCCGTAAATTGATGCCGCTAAAATGTACTAGGAAGGGATTAGCTTCCAGGGCATCATCAGGCGCTACACCTTGATCAATGCAACAGGTCGTTGCTCCTGTATCAAGGATGGCGTTAACCTCAAATGGAACAACCTTCGGAATATCAAATTTCACCTTCAGGTTGTACAGCATATTTTTGGTTCGTCGTGGTTGCGGGGGAGGCACTTGTGCTTCGGCGGCTAACAGCTGTTGTGTAGTATCTACGAGGAAAACGTGGAGGGGCAGATTTCCGCCCACCACGCTTCCAGGGGCGCAAGGGGTGGCTGGTTGGTCACGCTGGAGGTCATGACGTTCGAGCACGAGGCGGTCAACCTCCATAGTCGCATGTTCCAGGTCATGGTACTTCTGTTTCCAATGGTTCGCCTCTTGTTGTAATTGGCGGAGGCGTAGTTGCAAAGCATCATTTTCTGCTTGGGCCGTGGCGAGCTGTTGTTGTAACTGCGTCTGTTGCCCTTCACAAGCAGAAATATACTGTTGTTGTTCAAGGAGTAAGGTTGTGGTGTCATACGTTGCTATGGATGCTTGAGCAACAGGCACTCGCTTGTCAAAGTAATACGAACTGCAGCGTCCACACACAGTTAAGTGGCAGTTTGCACAGTGCATGCGATACCGCTTTTGGGATGGTGCTTGGCAGCAGCAGCATCGTTCATAAGCATCGGGAACATCGTTGTTGACGTCCCAGTAGTGGCTGCATTCGTATTGTGCTTGGGAAACACGGACCATGGCACGGTAACCTCCAGTAGGACCTATCCACCATGTCCGATCTTCTTCCCGGAACATAAAGATCTTCTCTTCCAACATGGCTGTATCTTCGTCTTCCGAGATGCTGTAAATAGCATCACTCGGGTCGTCCCCTTCTTGGACAGAGACAATTTCACAATCAGCTGGCAGATCCAGCTGTTCAAACATGGCGACGCGTTTGACATTGCGTCGCTCATTAGGACATTCGCGAGCAAAATGTCCTTCTTCGCCATAGAGAAAGCACCGGCATCGTCGATTGCGGATCAGGTGCTTCTTTTTCTCTATTCTTGCATGTGAGGGGTGCGGCTTTCCTTTGTAAGTTGTGGATCGGCGGACACCAAACTTTCGTTTGGGTCTTTGATAATACCCAGGGATGGGTATGTCTTGGCAGAAAGAGAGATCCTTGAGGGCTCGGGTGAAGGCCGCTTCCTTGCATGCTTCTTCCAAATATTTGTATGTAAAGAGAATGCGTGGATATACACCAATAGTGTTACCTGGGTGTTTTGCTTCAAATGCTGCTTTAATCTTCTTTCCAATGTTTCCAGGCATTTTAGACCACAGCTTCTCCGATAATTCGGGGCCGGTGAACAGCCGACCGGTCCGAGAGGCAACCTGCATGTAATCATTAAGAAACGGGATGATATCCCGTAAGTTGTGGCAGGTCAGGCGTTCGAGATCCCTGTAGGCCTCTTCTTGTATGGCTGTCGAGCCTTGGTAGGGATCTTCCAGGGCGAAGATGGTGCGTATTTGCGACAAGATGTTCTGCGTCCCATCTGCGCCATCGGCATGGTCCAGTAAGTGCTGATATTCCATGGGATAAGCCATCCGCCATTGGATCCATGCTAGTTTCTCCGATTCTCCCAGTAGGTTCTCAATGAACTCGGTTTTGGTCCGAGCGTCTGTAAAACCTTGGAGGGCTACTGTATTCTTGGTGATTGACTCCCATCGCATAAAAACGTCGTTGAATTGGCCAATTTGCAGGGGCATGACGAAGATTGCCCCAGATTGCTGTTGAGCCGAAGGGAGGTTCCACCACTCTGAGGTATTTTTGGCTTTAAACCTCGGGTTCTTTGGGATGTAGTTTTCCACCGTTGGTCCTTGGCTTGGACCAGGGTCAATTCTAGCAGCTGGAGGGTAGTTGACTGGACCCATTGTGGAATCAGCCGGAGGCCTGTATTCGGATACAATTGAAGAAGAGCAAAGCCGTTCTGTTGGCTTTGCCTGTTGTGGTGCCCGTTGCGGATAGTCCATATCCCAGCTATCTTCACCGAGCGTAGCAAGGATTTCATGATCATGATAATACTGTAAATACTCACAGTATTCTTCCGGATCTGTAGTCGGGTTGGACGTATCTTCCTGAGGCCAGGTGGCGATAAGGTGGAAGTTGTCGTCAGCCTCCTCCTACAGTAGATCCATGGACCGGAGTACAGAGGCCCCTGGGCGTGTATCTCCTGCATGGGTTCCGCAAGGTGGAGTCTGGCTACTACTCCCTTTTGGTCGCCACTCCTGCCGCTGTTGAGTCAGGCGCTGGCGCCATTTTCGTGCTGGCATCACCTTCCGGGGTTTTTGCCTTCTAGTGCTGGCCTGTTGCTGCTGGGTCCTGTCTTGTGGCTCCGCTGGACTAGGATCAGGATCCCATCCCGTAGGGATAATGGGGAAGGGCTCGAAGTAAGAGGGAGGTGCTGCATACCTGACATAATAGTCAAATTTACCACTGGGTTCACCCAGGGTATCCCATCTTGCTTCGGGTTCTGCTTTTTGTAGGTCCTGGAGTAGGATAACTACAATCTCAGTGTCCTCCTCCTCTAGTGCAGCCGAGGTAGGAACGGAGGCATACTGGTTGAAGCTCAAGGACACTCGTCCATCCAAGAGCGTGTGACATGTGACTTCCGAGGGTGTCAGGGGTACTGGGATAACGCGAGAAGGCTGGAGAAGCCAGTTCATCCCGCATAATTGTTCTGTTGAGTACCGCTTCCCAGGGAGGGCGTGTATCCCATGACTAGCCAGATAGTCAATTACGCCTGTGACCTCATAAGCAAAGGCCACGTTCGGGGTGTTCGAGAGACGCCCGATAAGTCCTCGGGTGATGAGTAAGTTTGCTTCACCACACCGCCAGGTGTCGTAGCCACGAGTGAGAAGGGAGATCTGTATATTCCTGTAAAAGTCACCAAGTGTAAGCATCATATCAGGAATGATATACACCAGCTGACTTCCCTGTGTCAGGTCTACTTCCATAGTGGCGATTAAGGCTTTGTCACCATGCCATCGGTTATCTCGGAACACAACAAGGGCCATCGTGCCCTCGGCATGTCGATGGAGGATCTGTAATCGAACCCGATGGTGGTCATCGTCTGTGCGGGAATGATACAGGACTTCAGCGGGGGCGATAGCTGCCCTCTCCCGCATCGAGAGTCTCAGTTGTTCCTGGGGGTCAAGATGTTGTTCCAGGAGATGCTGTTCCGTTGCTTGGCCTGTCAGACGGCGAAATATCCGTCGTGTGGCCTGCTGTGTGTTGTACAATCGGCGTTTGTTTCGCCGATAGTCCCGGATTTGGTCCTCGACCAAGGGCTGGGGCTGTTGTTCCTGCAGCCGAACCTGAGAGGTTGCCATTTAACTTGGCCTGTTCTTCCTGCAAAATAATCAGAGGGTCCTTGTTCACAAGTAGTCTCCCACGTGGTTCGGGAGGTCGTACTTTTGGACCGAGCGACAACTGCTCAAGTCGTGTGAGGAGGGACTCAGGAACAAAGTTCCTTGGTTGTCGTGTTCTTAGGAACTGGAGCTCACTCTGAATTTCTTTTAGGGTTTCTGATATTTGCACCAGGAGCTGGATTTGGGTATTGTTTTGTTTTAGAATGGCGATATTTTGGGCAAAGGTGCTAAGACACTCACTGGGTTTGACAAAACCGGTTGCTGGGTGATCAATCGGTTCAACGGCCTTTAAGGCTTCTTGATAAGAGGCGGTTAGTTTAGCTGGCAAGAAGGTGTTCATACACAAACAGGTACAGATATGAGGAAGGGAAAACAGTTTAAGTACTCGAGAGTCCAAGTGTGTGGTATCTATCCTTCCGTATCGAACAAGAGATGAGTACTAGGAGGATGTCAAAGGCTTTGCCAAGTATCGGTCCTGCTCATCCGACGGGCAGCTACTGCCTCTTGCAGATTTACGCGCACTGCGGCCTTTTGCAGTTCAGACACTAAGCTTGGCAGAAGACATTCTTCAGTCTCCTTCTCACCGAAACCAGGGTTACCTACTTCTGTCCCAATATTGACCTTGCGGTGGGCTTATTAGGTCCAGCCTCTGTGCCACCCGAGGGGTCAATCCAGGATTTTTCGGCAAACGGTGGTCTGGGTAGTAACGGCCATACGGTGTAAAGAAGATAAGATAAGATAACAGCAGCCCACTGCTGTCCCCTCTTTCTGTAAAAACAAGATGCGATCTTATCGCAGTTGTATCCCTGCCAGCTATAAATATACCTCTTGGGCCTTCATGCAAGGCACGCAAGAAACTTAGCCAAAAACTTCTCTACTTCTCTGTGAGTCTTCCTTTCCGCACCACACAACTCCGCTAATCCGCGCAAAAATCCTAGTATCACAAAAATCCTGGTATCAGAGCTCAGTTCTATCCATGGCTGAGTAAAACCCCTTCGGTTTAGGTACTCCTTAGAGACGAGTGTGTTGGTTTCCACCGTATGGCCGTTACAACCCAGACCACCGTTTGCCGAAAAATCCTGGATTGACCCCTCGGGTGGCACAGAGGCTGGACCTAATAAGCCCACCGCAAGGTCAATATTGGGACAGAAGTAGGTAACCCTGGTTTCGGTGAGAAGGAGACTGAAGAATGTCTTCTGCCAAGCTTAGTGTCTGAACTGCAAAAGGCCGCAGTGCGCGTAAATCTGCAAGAGGTAGTAGCTGCCCGTCGGATGAGCAGGACCGATACTTGGCAAAGCCTTTGACATCCTCCTAGTACTCATCTCTTGTTCGATACGGAAGGATAGATACCACACACTTGGACTCTCGAGTACTTAGACTATTTTCCCTTCCTCATATCCGTACCTGTTTGTGTATGAACACCTTCTTGCCAGCTAAACTAACCGCCTCTTATCAAGAAGCCTTAAAGGCCGTTGAACCGATTGATCACCCAGCAACCGGTTTTGTCAAACCCAGTGAGTGTCTTAGCACCTCTGCCCAAAATATCGCCATTCTAAAACAAAACAATACCCAAATCCAGCTCCTGGTGCAAATATCAGAAACCCTGAAAGAACACGAAAACACAAGGAACTCTGTTCCTGAGTCCCTCCTCACACGACTTGAGCAGTTGTCGCTCGGTCCAAAAGTACGACCTCCCGAACCACGTGGGAGACTACTTGTGAACAAGGACCCTCTGATTATTTTGCAGGAAGAACAGGCCAAGTTAAATGGCAACCTCTCAGGTTCGGCTGCAGGAACAACAGCCCCAGCCCTTGGTCGAGGACCAAATCCGGGACTATCGGCGAAACAAACGCCGATTGTACAACACACAGCAGGCCACACGACGGATATTTCGCCGTCTGACAGGCCAAGCAACGGAACAGCATCTCCTGGAACAACATCTTGACCCCCAGGAACAACTGAGACTCTCGATGCGGGAGAGGGCAGCTATCGCCCCCGCCGAAGTCCTGTATCATTCCCACACAGACGATGACCACCATCGGGTTCGATTACAGATCCTCCATCGACATGCCGAGGGCACGATGGCCCTTGTTGTGTTCCGAGATAACCGATGGCATGGTGACAAAGCCTTAATTGCCACCATGGAAGTAGATCTGACACAGGGAAGTCAGCTGGTGTATATCATTCCTGACATGATGCTTACACTTGGTGACTTTTACAGGAATATACAGATCTCCCTGCTGACGCGTGGCTATGACACCTGGCGGTGTGGTGAAGCAAACTTACTCATCACCCGAGGACTGATTGGGCGTCTCTCGAACACCCCGAATGTGGCCTTTGCTTATGAGGTCACAGGCGTCATTGACTATCTAGCTAGTCATGGGATACACGCCCTCCCGGGGAAGCGGTACTCAACAGAACAATTATGCGGGATGAACTGGCTTCTCCAGCCTTCTCGCGTTATCCCAGTACCCCTGACACCCTCGGAAGTCACATGTCACACGCTCTTGGATGGACGAGTGTCCTTGAGCTTCAACCAGTATGCCTCCGTTCCTACCTCGGCTGCACTAGAGGAGGAGGACACTGAGATTGTAGCTGTCCTACTCCAGGACCTACAAAAAGCAGAACCCGAAGCAAGATGGGATACCCTGGGTGAACCCAGTGGTAAATTTGACTATTATGTCAGGTATGCAGCACCTCCCTCTTACTTCGAGCCCTTCCCCATTATCCCTACGGGATGGGATCCTGATCCTAGTCCAGCGGAGCCACAAGACAGGACCCAGCAGCAACAGGCCAGCACTAGAAGGCAAAAACCCCGGAAGGTGATGCCAGCACGAAAATGGCGCCAGCGCCTGACTCAACAGCGGCAGGAGTGGCGACCAAAAGGGAGTAGTAGCCAGACTCCACCTTGCGGAACCCATGCAGGAGATACACGCCCAGGGGCCTCTGTACTCCGGTCCATGGATCTACTGCAGGAGGAGGCTGACGACAACTTCCACCTTATCGCCACCTGGCCTCAGGAAGATACGTCCAACCCGACTACAGATCCGGAAGAATACTGTGAGTATTTACAGTATTATCATGATCATGAAATCCTTGCTAGGCTCGGTGAAGATAGCTGGGATATGGACTATCCGCAACGGGCACCACAACAGGCAAAGCCAACAGAACGACTTTGCTCTTCTTCAATTGTATCCGAATACAGGCCTCCGGCTGATTCCACAATGGGTCCAGTCAACTACCCTCCAGCTGCTAGAATTGACCCTGGTCCAAGCCAAGGACCAACGGTGGAAAACTACATCCCAAAGAACCCGAGGTTTAAAGCCAAAAATACCTCAGAGTGGTGGAACCTCCCTTCGGCTCAACAGCAATCTGGGGCAATCTTCGTCATGCCCCTGCAAATTGGCCAATTCAACGACGTTTTTATGCGATGGGAGTCAATCACCAAGAATACAGTAGCCCTCCAAGGTTTTACAGACGCTCGGACCAAAACCGAGTTCATTGAGAACCTACTGGGAGAATCGGAGAAACTAGCATGGATCCAATGGCGGATGGCTTATCCCATGGAATATCAGCACTTACTGGACCATGCCGATGGCGCAGATGGGACGCAGAACATCTTGTCGCAAATACGCACCATCTTCGCCCTGGAAGATCCCTACCAAGGCTCGACAGCCATACAAGAAGAGGCCTACAGGGATCTCGAACGCCTGACCTGCCACAACTTACGGGATATCATCCCGTTTCTTAATGATTACATGCAGGTTGCCTCTCGGACCGGTCGGCTGTTCACCGGCCCCGAATTATCGGAGAAGCTGTGGTCTAAAATGCCTGGAAACATTGGAAAGAAGATTAAAGCAGCATTTGAAGCAAAACACCCAGGTAACACTATTGGTGTATATCCACGCATTCTCTTTACATACAAATATTTGGAAGAAGCATGCAAGGAAGCGGCCTTCACCCGAGCCCTCAAGGATCTCTCTTTCTGCCAAGACATACCCATCCCTGGGTATTATCAAAGACCCAAACGAAAGTTTGGTGTCCGCCGATCCACAACTTACAAAGGAAAGCCGCACCCCTCACATGCAAGAATAGAGAAAAAGAAGCACCTGATCCGCAATCGACGATGCCGGTGCTTTCTCTGTGGCGAAGAAGGACATTTTGCTCGCGAATGTCCTAATGAGCGACGCAATGTCAAATGCGTCGCCATGTTTGAACAGCTGGATCTGCCAGCTGATTATGAAATTGTCTCTGTCCAAGAAGGGGACGACCCGAGTGATGCTATTTACAGCATCTCGGAAGACGAAGATACAGCCATCTTGGAAGAGAAGATCTTTATGTTCCGGGAAGAAGATCGGACATGGTGGATAGGTCCTACTGGAGGTTACCGTGCCATGGTCCGTGTTTCCCAAGCACAATACGAATGCAGCCACTACTGGGACGTCAACAACGATGTTCCCGATGCTTATGAACGATGCTGCTGCTGCCAAGCACCATCCCAGAAGCGGTATCGCATGCACTGTGCCAACTGCTACTTAACTGTGTGTGGCCGCTGCAGTTCGTATTACTTTGACAAGCGAGTGCCTGTTGCTCAAACATCCACAGCAAGGTATGACACCACAACCTTACTCCTTGAACAACAACAGTACATTTCTGCTTGTGAAGGGCAACAGACGCAGTTACAACAACAGCTCGCCACAGCCCAGGCAGAAAATGATGCTTTGCAACTACGCCTCCGCCAATTACAACAAGAGGCGAACCATTGGAAACAGAAGTACCATGACCTGGAACATGCGACTATGGAGGTTGACCGCCTCGTGCTCGAACGTCATGACCTCCAGCGTGACCAACCAGCCACCCCTTGCGCCCCTGGAAGCGTGGTGGGCAGAAATCTGCCCCTCCACGTTTTCCTCGTAGATACTACACAACAGCTGTTAGCCGCCGAAGCACAAGTGCCTCCCCCGCAACCACGGCGAACCAAAAATATGCTGTACAACCTGAAGGTGAAATTTGATATTCCGAAGGTTGTTCCATTTGAGGTTAACGCCATCCTTGATACAGGAGCAACGACCTGTTGCATTGATCAAGGTGTAGCGCCTGATGATGCCCTGGAAGCTAATCCCTTCCTAGTACATTTTAGCGGCATAAATTCACGGACCTCGGCGAACAAGAAGCTCAAAGTTGGCCGAATGCTGATTGGGGAGAATGGCTTCCGAATCCCCTACACGTATGCCTTCCCGATGAAGCTCGGGGAGGATATTCAGATGATCCTCGGCTGCAACTTCATCCGCGCCATGCAGGGCGGCGTGCGGATTGAAGGCAATACAGTGACGTTTTATAAAAACGTCACGACCATTCCTACTCTTCCCTCTGTTCCCACTGCAGCAGCCATTGCAGAGCTGGATCTCGAAGAGGAGGAGTATCTTCACATTCAGGAAGCGGTACAATATGCCGTAACACAACCGCAACAGCAGCTCCCCAAAAAGCTAAGCTCCATCCTGGAGGAACTGCGGCAACAGGGTTATATTGGTGATAACCCGCTCAAATACTGGGCCAAGAATCAGATCCTCTGCCAGCTTGACATTAAGAATCCGGATTTCATTATTGAAGACCGGCCTCTGAAGCATATCACTCCACAAGCAAAAGCTGCATATGCGAAACATGTCAAAGCTCTCCTGGATCTTGGAGTCATCAGACCCAGCAAAAGCCGGCATCGCCCAACAGCGATTATTGTCAATTCCGGCACTTATATTGATCCCCAGACTGGTCAAGAAGTCAAAGGAAAAGAGCGCATGGTCTTTAATTATCGGCGCCTCAATGATATCACGCACAAGGACCAGTATAGTCTCCCTGGGATTAATACCATCCTACACAAGGTGAGTCGAAGCCGTATCTACTCCAAATTTGACCTTAAGTCAGGTTTTCATCAAGTTGCCATGCATCCTGACTCGGTCGCTTGGACCGCCTTTTGGGTCCCCGATGGTCTCTACGAATGGCTAGTCATGCCATTCGGGTTAAAAAATGCACCTGCCATCTTCCAAAGGAAGATGGATTCTTGCTTCAAAGGAACAGAAGACTTTATTGCCGTATATATCGATGATATTCTGGTATTCTCTTCCTCTGTAGCAGAACATGAGCAACACTTGCAGACCATGCTTCAGATCTGCAAGACTTATGGGCTAATTCTGAGCCCAACAAAAATGAAGCTCGCGGTCTCCGAAGTCGAATTTCTTGGGGCAGTGCTGGGTAACCAGCGGATCAAATTGCAGCCCCATATTATCAAGAAGATCGCCACCTTTCAGGAACAAGAACTCTTGACCACAAAAGGGCTCCGGGCCTAGCTCGGAATTCTGAATTACGCCCGGAATTATATCCCAAATTTGGGAACATTACTCGGGCCCCTCTACGCTAAGACCAGTCCAACCGGAGAAAAGCGATGGAATACTCAAGACTGGGACTTAGTAGCCATAATCAAAGCACTGGTGCAGCAATTACCAGATCTGGAACTACCACCAGAACACAGCTACATGATTCTGGAAACAGACGGTTGTATGACCGGATGGGGTGGAATCTGCAAATGGAAACCGCAGAAGTATGACCCCAAATCAACCGAAAGAATCTGCGCCTACGCCAGCGGCAAATTTCAGCCACTCAAATCAACAATAGATGCTGAGCTCTTTGCCGTAATGAATTCCTTAGAGGCGCTTAAAATATATTATTTGGACAAGGCTGAACTGACAATCCGGACGGACTGTCAGGCAATTATTAGTTTCTTCAATAAATCAGCCAACAACAAGCCTTCCCGCGTACGCTGGATGGCCTTCACTGATTATATCACAGGCACAGGACTGACGATGCAGTTCGAACATGTTCACGGAGGAGACAACCAACTGGCTGACACCCTCTCGCGACTAATCACTGCCCTTGTCTTTTCAGGATGGCCTGTCCCAACAGATCTGGAGGCCCTCCATCTGATAGCCACTACCGTACAGGAAGCACCACAAGCAGCCCCGCAAATCATACAGAAGTACCTTGCAGAGGCCACTCTCTTGTACAACACTATGCCCAACAACTCCGCCATCTCCGGGACCTCCCAATGTCCCTCACCGAATATGATAATACAAGAAGGCAGCTGCAACAATTGGAGCGCCAAAGTGCCCAAAACGCCCTTACCGCCCTCCAACACTTCCGGGCCCTGTACGCCCTCAAGTTAGTAGAAGCAGCAAAGCGCGCAAAACACAAGACCACGGGTAACTTCTGGGCCCAGTGGTACCCTGTTCTCATACAGATCGACACACAACTCGAAACAGCAGTCAACCTCACGGCTGACTCAGCACAACGACTGCCTGCCTTCCTGTTCTGAACCGGACCGGCTTACTTGTGCGCAAAGCAAAGGCTTACTTCGACCAGAAGAAACGCATCGCTACCTTATCCCTCTTTATGTAAAGAAGATAAGATAAGATAACAGCAGCCCACTGCTGTCCCCTCTTTCTGTAAAAACAAGATGCGATCTTATCGCAGTTGTATCCCTGCCAGCTATAAATATACCTCTTGGGCCTTCATGCAAGGCACGCAAGAAACTTAGCCAAAAACTTCTCTACTTCTCTGTGAGTCTTCCTTTCCGCACCACACAACTCCGCTAATCCGCGCAAAAATCCTAGTATCACAAAAATCCTGGTATCAGAGCTCAGTTCTATCCATGGCTGAGTAAAACCCCTTCGGTTTAGGTACTCCTTAGAGACGAGTGTGTTGGTTTCCACCGTATGGCCGTTACTACCCAGACCACCGTTTGCCGAAAAATCCTGGATTGACCCCTCGGGTGGCACAGAGGCTGGACCTAATAAGCCCACCGCAAGGTCAATATTGGGACAGAAGTAGGTAACCCTGGTTTCGGTGAGAAGGAGACTGAAGAATGTCTTCTGCCAAGCTTAGTGTCTGAACTACAAAAGGCCGCAGTGCGCGTAAATCTGCAAGAGGCAGTAGCTGCCCGTCGGATGAGCAGGACCGATACTTGGCAAAGCCTTTGACATCCTCCTAGTACTCATCTCTTGTTCGATACGGAAGGATAGATACCACACACTTGGACTCTCGAGTACTTAAACTGTTTTCCCTTCCTCATATCTGTACCTGTTTGTGTATGAACACCTTCTTGCCAGCTAAACTAACCGCCTCTTATCAAGAAGCCTTAAAGGCCGTTGAACCGATTGATCACCCAGCAACCGGTGTTGTCAAACCCAGTGAGTGTCTTAGCACCTCTGCCCAAAATATCGCCATTCTAAAACAAAACAATACCCAAATCCAGCTCCTGGTGCAAATATCAGAAACCCTAAAAGAAATTCAGAGTGAGCTCCAGTTCCTAAGAACACGACAACCAAGGAACTCTGTTCCTGAGTCCCTCCTCACACGACTTGAGCAGTTGTCGCTCGGTCCAAAAGTACGACCTCCCGAACCACGTGGGAGACTACTTGTGAACAAGGACCCTCTGATTATTTTGCAGGAAGAACAGGCCAAGTTAAATGGCAACCTCTCAGGTTCGGCTGCAGGAACAACAGCCCCAGCCCTTGGTCGAGGACCAAATCCGGGACTATCGGCGAAACAAACGCCGATTGTACAACACACAGCAGGCCACACGACGGATATTTCGCCGTCTGACAGGCCAAGCAACGGAACAGCATCTCCTGGAACAACATCTTGACCCCCAGGAACAACTGAGACTCTCGATGCGGGAGAGGGCAGCTATCGCCCCCGCCGAAGTCCTGTATCATTCCCGCACAGACGATGACCACCATCGGGTATATATGCATCGTTCTGAAGAGTCCATTAGTTGTGTAGGCGACGCACAAGTGGACCGCAATTTTATTCAAGAAGAAAGCTATCAACAGCTGGTACACAGTAAGATGAAGTTTATTCATCTTGGCGTGATGCAGGTTCGATTACATATCCTCCATCGACATGCAGAGGGCACGATGGCCCTTGTTGTGTTCCGAGATAACCGATGGCATGGTGACAAAGCCTTAGTAACGGCCATACGGTGGAAACCAACACTACTAATGCTATCACTACTACTACTATTCCTACTACTGCTATAGCTATTACTACTATTACTTTCCATACTACAACTACTACTCCTAATACTGGTACTGCTACTAGTACTATTATGATACATACCACAACTACTGCTACTACTACTTCTGCGATTGTTGTTATCGCTGCTGCTACTAATACTGCTACTACTTCTACTACTATTGTTACAGCTACTAATTTTACTACTAGTACTACTACTACTAATACTGCTCGTACTACTACCACAACTACTGCTACTACTACTGCTGCTGCTGCTACTACTACCACTACTGCAACTACTACTACTATTGCTACTGCTACTGCTACTAATGCCACTAATGCTACTACTACTACAACAACTACTACCACTTCTACTACTAATATTACAACAACTTTTACTCCTACCACAACTACAACCCCTGCCCCTTCTACTACTACTACTACCACTACTACTACTATTACTTCAAATACTACAGCTACTACTTCTACTACTACAGCTACTGCAACTACTACTGCTACTACTACGGCTACTACAACTATTAGTACTCTTGTTATTGCTGATGCTACTACTACTGCTACGTCTGCCACTACTGTTACTACTAGTACTACTACTCCAACTACTACCACTTCAACTTTGACTACTACAACTGCAACGATTACAACTAATAGTACTACAACAACTTTTAGTACTACTACTACTACTACTCTCCCTCCTCCTCTTCCTGCTACTACTACTACTACTGCTTCTACTACTACTTCTACAACCGCTACTACTGCTACTACTACTACTTCTACAATCTTTGGTACTACAACTACAATGACTACTACTACTACTACTACTACTATTGGTACAGTTGCTACTACTAATGCTGCTACAACTACTACTACTTCTTCTACTACTACTACAACTTCTATGGCTTCTATTGCTATGACCACTACTACTTCAACTACAACTACTGCTACTGCTGCTACAACAACTACTACTGCTGCAACAACTATTGCAACTACAACTGCTACTGCTACTTGTAATACTAATACTACAACTACAATAGTTGCTACTGTTGCTACTTCTACTACAGCTACCAAAACAACAATAAATAGTACTGATGCTGCTATTTCTACTAATACTACTACTGCTGCTATTACTACTACTGTGACTACTAGTGCTACTCCTAATACTACTAGTACTACTACTACTCCTACTACAGCTGCTACAGCTACTGCTACTATTACTAATGCTACTACTACTAATACTACTACTGCGACTACTACTACTATAGTTACTTTACATACTACAACTACTACTCCTACTACTGCTACTACTACTACGCTTATTATGTTACATACTAGAACTACTATTGCTGCTACTACTAATGATAGTACTACTGCCACTACTACTGTTACTGCTACTAATGTTACCACTAGTACAAGTACTCCTAATACTACTACTACTACTAGTAGTACTATTGTTATTGTTGCTGCTCCTACTACTACTACTACTGTTGTCATTGCTACTACTACTACAATAACTACTACTGCTACTATAATTATTACTAGTACTACTACTCCAACTACTACTACAACCACTACTACTTTTGCTACTACTACTATGACTACTACCACTACTACTACTACTACGACTACCACCACCACCACTACTACTACTACAACTACTACTACTTCTACCACTACTACTTCTATTATTACTACTATAACTGCTACTACTGCTACCACTACTACTGCTGCTACAGCTATGACTACAGCTACTGCTACATCTACTACTACTGCTATTGCTACAACCACAACAACAACTACTACTAGTACCACTACTTCTATTACCACTGCCACTGACACTACTACTACTATTATTGCTACAACTACCAATGCAACAACTACTAGTAGTAATACAACTATTGCTGCTACTACTATAACTAGTACTACTTCTTCTAATACAGCTGCTGTTGCTCCTACCACGACCACTACTACCACTGCTACTACTACTACTACTTTCAAAACTTATTATACGACTACTACTAATGCTACTACTACTGCTATTGTTGTTGCTGCTGTTGCAGCTGCTACAGCAATAACTACCGCTACAGTTGTCACTACCACAACTACTACTACAGCTCCTGCGGCTACTACTACTAGTACTGCGGCTATGACTTCTAATACTATGACTACTACTAATGCAACATCCACTATTTCTACGGCTACTACTACCGCTGCTGCTGCTACTATTACTACTGCTGCTGTTGCTCCTGCTGTTGTTGTTGTTGCTACTACAAACACTACTAATACTACTACTACATCTCTTACAATTGCTAGAACTGCTACTACAATTACTACTACCACAACAACAACTACGACTAGTACCACCACTTTTGCTACCACTACAACTAATACTACTACTACTACTATTGCTACTACTACTACTACTATAACTACTACTACTAGTAGTACTATTATTGCTACTGCTACTATTTCTTCTACTACAGCTGCTGCTGCTGCTACCACAACTACTACTACCGCTCCTACTACTACTACCAAAATTTATAGGACTGCAACTACTAATGCTACTACTACTACTACTACTGTTGTTGCTACTGCTGCTGCTACTACTACGGCTGCTGTTACTACTGTCACTACTACTACTACAGCTGATACTACCAGTATTGCTGCTGCTGCAACTGCTACTACTACTACTAGCACTGCGACAACGACTTCTAATACAATGACTACTACTACTGCAGCTTTGAGTACTACTGCTACTACGACTACTACTACTACTATTGCTGTTGTTGCTCTTGCTATTGTTGTTATTGCTACTACCACCACTACTAGTACTACTACTACATCTCTTAAAACTACAAGAACTGCTGCTACTATGACTGCTACTACTACTGTTGCTGCTTCTACTTCTACTACTACTTGTACTACTGCTACTAGTTTTGCTATGACTACTACTATTAGTGCAACTACAGCTCCTACCGCTACTATTACCGCTGCTACTGCTACAACTACTACAACTACTGCTACAACTGCTGCCATTGCTACTACTTCTACTACTACTACTGCTGCCATCGCGACTACTACTACTACTTTTGCTGCTGCTACTACTGCTACTCTACTACTACTGATCCTACAACTACTACTCCTATTGTCGCTCCTGCTTCTGTTGCTACAGCTACTACTACTACATCTATGACTACATCTCCTTCTCCTAATAAAACTATTACAAGAATTGCTGCTACTGCTACTGCTACTGCTTCAGCTACTACTACTATTTGTACAATAGCTACTAATTTTTCTACTACTACTATTACTACAAGTGCTACTCCCACTACTACTACTACTGCAACTTATACTACTGTAATAACTAATATTTCTAGTACTACTACAACTACAACTACAATTGCAACTACTATGAGTAGTAGTACTACAACTGCAACTCCTACTACAAAAGCAACTATTTCTTCTACCACAGCTGCTGCTGCTACAACTACTACTACTACTACCGCTGTTGTTGCTACCACAACTACTACTATTGCTCCTGCAGCTACTGCTACTACCAGTACTACTACTCCTACTGTCGCTGTTGTCACTACAACTACTGTTGTTGCTATTGTCATTACAACTACAAATTCTACTACAAGTACTGTGGCTACCACAACTAATAATACTACTACCACTACTGCAGCTTCAAGTACTATGACTGCTGTTGCTACCACTACTACTGCAACTACATCTACTACAACTACTGTTGCTGTTGCTATTACAACTGCTACTACTACTACCACTACCTCTACTTCTACTATTACTTTTGCTATAACTGCAACTACTACTGCTGCTGCTACTTCTGCTACTACTCTTACTCTTACTAATACAGCTGCAGCTACTGCCACTACTCTTACTCCTACTTCTACTACAACTACTAGTTCTAATTCCACTACTCGAATGACTACTAAAACTACTACTATTGTTGCTCCCACTACTACTACTACTACTACTACTAATCGTGCTACTACAACAACTACTACTAGTAATAGTACTAATGCCACTACTACAACTTGTACTGTGAGTCCTACTCCAACTCCAACTCCTACTCCAATTAGTCCTCCGATAAGTACAACTGCTACAACTGCTACAACTACTACAACTACTACTCCCCCAACTATTACTACTACTCTTTCTACTACTGCTACTGCCACTACCATTACTACTGTTAGAACTATTACCACTATTACTCCTATTGCTACTAATACTACTACTAGTATTGCTACCACTACTACTAATGTTGCAGCTGCCACTACAACTACTACGTCTATTACTAGCTCAACTTCTACTACTCCTACTCCAACTCCAACTGCTACTACTACTACTACAGCTACTACGACCACTACTATTACTATTACTCCCACTCCTACCCTTACTACTATTACTAATACTACTACTACTACAACAACTGTTACTACTACTCCTACTCCTACTCCTGCCACAGCTACTACTACTCCAACTCCTACGTCTACTTGAACAAATACTAGTACTACTATTATTACTACTGCTGCTACTCCTAGTCCAACTCCTACAACTACTTCTACACCTATGACTACTACTACTACAATTACTACAATACTACTATTACTACTACTACTACTATGGCAACTACTACTGCTACAACAATGACAACTACTACTACCACTACCACCACTACTACTAGTAATACTGCTACTACTACTATTACTACTAGTTCTATAACAACAACTACTACTAAAATTACTACTACTGCTATTATAACTATAACTACTACTAATAGTGTTATGACTACTAATACTTTTACTAGTACTAAAATGACTACTAATACTAATACTACTACTACTACTACTACTACTACTACTCTTGCTAATACCACCACAATGAAAATAATAACAACAACAACTACTACTACTACAACTACAACTGCTACTTCCACTACTACTACAATGACAACAACTACTACTACTAGACTTACTGCAACTGCTTCTACTGCTCCAACTGCTACTACAACTCCTCTTCCACCTCCTCCTACTGCTACTCCTTCTAGTACTACTACAACTACTACTGCTACTGCAACTTCAACTTCGACTGCTACTCCTACAACTTCTGGTACTCCAACTACTACAACTTTTACTCTTACTGCTACTACCACTACTCGTACTACTACTACCACTACCACGACTACTACCACTCCTAGTACTTCTATCACAACAACTACTACTACCATTAATACTACTACTAATACTATGACTACTATGACTACTACAACTAGTACCATTGTTACGATAACTATTGCAACTACTTCGACTCCTACTCCAAAACCTACTCCTACAACTACTTACACTACCAGTATTGCTGCTAAAACTACTACTACTACTACTACTCCAGCTATTACTACTACAACTACAACTACTACCACTACTCCAGCTACAACTACTACTATGAATACTACTACTATTGCTGCTACTACTACTACTCTAGCTATTATTGCTTCTGCTACTACCTCTACTACTACTACAAATGCTACTACTACTACTACACCAATCTTGCAATTTTGACTACTAGCACTACTACTACTCCAACAACAACTACTACTATTACTTTTAGTACTACTACTACAACTGCTACAACTACTATAACTCCTACTGCTTGTACTACTACTACTACTAGCTACGACTACTACTCGTCTACTAACTACTACTACTTGTTCTACTACTACTTCTACTACGACTACTACTACTACTACTACTTCTATACTAACTAATACTACACTACTACTACTACTACTACTACTACTACGACTACTACTACTACTAATACTGACGACTACTAACTAAGACTACGACTACTACTACTACTACTATTACTACTACGACTACTACTACTACTACTACTACTACTACTACTACTACTACTACTACTACTACTACTACTACTACTACTACTAGTACTGCCGCTACTACTACTAGTACTAGTACTATTACTACTACTACTACTATTACTTCAACTACTAGTACTGCTACTATCACTACTACTACCACTACTACTGCTGCTGCTGCTGCTGCTGCTGCTACCACTGTTGTTGCTACTATGACTACTACTGTGGCTACTACAACTACTAATCTCCTACCAATACTACTATTGCTATTGTTGTTACTGTAGCTACTGCTACTATTATTGTTATTGTTGTCACTACCACACTACTACTACGACTTCCCATACTACCACTACTGCTGCTGCTACTGCTACCACTACAACTATCACTTCTACTACTCCTGTTACTACTACTACTGCTGCTGCTACTACTACTACTGCGACTACAACTACAACTCGTAATCTAACTGCTACTATTACAATGACTACCCCTGCCACTAGTACTACTACTATTGCTGCACTACTTCTACAATTTCTACTACTAATACTTCTCCCACTACTATTACTACAGTTACTACTACTACTGCTCGTCGTACTAATAATACTGCTGCTGCCATTATCACTGCTACTACTAGTAGTAGTACTACAACTATTACTGCTACTAATACTGCTACTGCTCCCACTAATACTACTATTTCTACTACTACTACTGCTTCTTCTAGTACTACTACTACTACTACTAGTACTGTTGCTGCTGCTACTACCTCTACTACTGCTACTTCTACTACTATTACTTCAACTTATACTACTTTGAATACTTCTGCTATGATTACTTCTGCTACTACTAATTCTACTATAACTTCTGCTACTATTATTACTGCTATCGCTACCACCACTACTACTACTTCTACTATAACCCTATGTTTGGTTTGGGATCAGGATCAGGATCAGCCTTTTTCAGAATTATTTTTTTCTTCTTATAAAATTAACATTACTTATTTTACACTATTATTAAATTAAGTTAGTATAAAAAATTAAATAGTTTTTTTGAACTTTAAATTATTGAAACATTAATTTTGATAAGAAGATATTAGTTTACAAAAGTGGTTCACTAGTCTTGATCCTGATCCAGATCCTAGTCTTGAACCAAAAGGTGCCTAACTTCTTCTACTACTATTACTACTACCGCTACTACTACTACTATTGCTACAACGATAACAATGACTGCTAATACTAACACAACTGCTGCTACTACTGCTATTACTACTACTACTTCTACTACTGTAACTTCTACTATTGCTACTACTACTACTACTACTATAACTACTACTATTACTACTACTGCTGCTGCTGCTGCTATTGCTACTACTAACACTACTCCTACTGTTGTTACTGATACTACCACTACAACTAGTTTGACTACTCCTACTAATGGTACTATTACCAATGCTACTAGTAGTACTACAACTATTGCTACTACTACTGCTACTACTACTACAACAACTAATACTACTACTACTACTTTATCTCCGAGTACTACTACAACAACTAAAGCTGCCACTGCTACTACCATTGCTGCTAATTCTACTAATGCTTACCCTACAACTACTACTACCACTACAATTGTCGCTGCTGCTACTACTACTTCTATGACTACTACCGCTATTATCGCTACTACAGCTACAAATATTATGACTAGTGCTATTGGCCCTGCTGCCACTTTTGCTATTGCAATTAGTGCTATTAGTCCTACTAATACTACTTCTAATACAACTATAACTACTAGTCCTACGGCTACTACGTTTCCAACCACTACGACTACTACTACTATTTCTGCTTCGACTACTTTTACTACTAGTGTAACTACTTCTGCTGCTACTGCTGCTACTGCTACAACTATTGCAACTTCTCCTACTTCTACGACTACTACTACCATTACAACTGCTACTAATATAATTACTACCACTGCTACAATTTCAACGATAACTACAACCCTTGCTACTACAACGACTTCTAATACAACTACTACTAATACTACAACAACTAGTGCTGTAGTTGCTACTACTACCACTACTGCTCTAACTACTATAACTATTGCTACTATTTCCTCTACTCCTACCCCTACAATAACAACAACTGCTCCTACTAGTACAACTACAACTACTGCTATTTTTACTAATGACACTCCTAGTACTGCTGCTTCTGCTACCACTTCAACAACAACAACTGCATCTACTACTCCTACTACTACGGCAACTGCTCCTACTACTGCTACTATAACTACTACTACTAATACTACTCCAACTATTACAACAACAACTACTACTACTACATCTACCATTACTGCTACTACCACTACTACTACTACTACTACAACTACTACTACTACTTCAACTACTACTACTACTACAACAACAACTATTGCTACAACTGATACTCCTACTACTACTACTAGTATAACTACTTATACTTCTACCGTTGCTACTGCTACTCCTAATGCGGCTGCCATAGCTCCTACTATTACTACCACTCCTACTTCTACTAGTGCCACAACTGCTTCTACTACTACTACTACTACTACTACTACTCCTCTTGCTGCTGCTTCTACTACTACTACTACTACTACTACTACTCCTCTTGCTGCTGCTTCTACTACTACTACTAATATTGCGCGTACTACTGTTGCTATCACTACTCCTACTACTACTACTGATACAACTTTTGCTACTACTACTACTTCTACTACTACTACGGCTACTACCACTACTACTATTACTACTATGACTACTGCAACAACAGCAACTACTACTACTATTACTACTACTACTATTACTAATACTACTACTATTACTACTACCACAACAACTACTACTACTACTCTGACTACTACTACTATAACTACTACGACTACTATTTCTACAACTACTACTACTACTACTTCTCCTCCTGCTACTACTTCTTCTACAACTATTGCTACTTCAACAACAACAACTACTGCTCCTACTACTACTACAACAACAGGTGTTGCTACTACCACTACTACTACTACAGCTCCTACTCCGATAACTACTGCTACTATTTCCTCTACTCCTATGCCGACTATTACAACTACTACTCCTACTACTATTGCTACAACTACTATTACTTTTACTATTGATACTTCAACAACTACTAATACTGCTTTTGCTTACACAATTCCAACTCCAGCTGCTGCTCCTACTACTACATCTACAGCTCCTTCTACTACTGCTACTACTCCTACAATGACTGCTACTACTACTACCACTACTGATACTACCCGAACTACAACTACTACTGCTACTAGTACAACTACTACTACTCGAACAACTACTACAACTACAACCACTATTGCTATTACTGATACTCCTACTACAACTTCTACTATAACTATTTATACTTCTACTGATGCTACTGCTACTCCTACTACTGCTACTACTGGTACTATAATTTCTACCACTCCTACTTCTACTAGTGCTACAACAGATTCTATTGCTCCTACTACAACAATAACTACTACACCTACTTCTGCTTCTACTACAACTACTACTATGGCGCCTACTACAATTGCTATTACTGCTTCTGCTACTACTAGGGATACTACTATTGTTGCTACTACTATTACTACTACTACGGCTGCAACCACTACTACAACTACTACCATAGCTACTGCTATAACTACAACAACAATAACTACTACTACTACATCCGCTATTGCTACTACTACTGCTACTACTACTGCTACTACTACTACTACTATTACTACTATTACAACTACTACTACTATGACTACTACTGCTACTAATACTATGACTATTACTTCTACTACTACTACAACTTCTGCTACTGCTAATGCTACTACTACTGCTATACTACTATTACTACTATTGTTGTTGCTACTTCCGCTACTACTGCTACTACTTCTATAACTATTGCTACTTCTGCTAGTACTACTACCGCTACTACTACTACTACTATTACTACTGCTATTACTGATACTACTACTTCTCCTACTCCTTCTACTACAGCACCGGCTAGTACTACTACTACTCCTACTTCTACTACTACTACAAATACTCCTACTAATGCTAGTACTATTGTGGCTACTTTTGTTGCTATTAGTACTATCGCCACTACTACTGCTACTACTACTTCTACTGCAACTATGACTGTTTCTCTTACTACAACTAGTACTACTACTACAACTACTACCGCAAGTATTGCAACTATTACAACTACTATTACTACTTCTCCAACAACTACTACTATTACTACTACTACTACTACTATAACCACCACAACTACTACTACTATTTCTTGTACTGCAACAACTGCAACTGCAACTTCTACTACTACAACTACAGCTTCAAATATAACTTCTCCTTTTACTACTTCTGCTACTACTACTACAACTGCTAGTACTACTACTACTACTAATACTACAACTACTACCACTTCTACTGCTATTACTCCTCCTAATTATACTACTAACACTACATTTGCAACAACTGCAACCGCTACTACAACAACAACAACTACTACTACTATTACTACAACTACTACTACAACAACAACTACTACTACAACAATTACTACTAGTACTACTAGAATTTCTATTACTACTACCACAATTTCTGCTATGGTAATGACTGCAACTGCAACTTCTACAGCTAATAATACTACAACTAGTACTACTTCTAATGCTAATACTACATCTACAACTGCTACTACTACTACTTCAAATACAACATCTCCTTTCACTACTTCTGCTACAACTATTGCTACTAATTCTACCACTACGACAACTTCTAGTACCACTTCTGCTACTAATACTACGACTACTATGACTACTACAACTACTACTACTGCTACTGCTGATACTACTACCACTTCTCCTACTACTACCACTTTTGCTACAACTACTATCACTACAACTACTACTGCAACTCCTACTACAGCTAATACTACTACTGCTACTACTACTATAACTACTACTGCTACTACTTCTACCACAAGTACTACTACTACTACCACTTCTACTTCTACTTCTCCTACTTCAACTACTACTATTAATACTATTGCCACTACTACAACTACTGCTGCTGCTACTGCTACTACGACTCTTACTTCTACAACTATTACTACTACTACTACTTATACAACTATTGCTACTACTAATACTACCGTTACTGCTACAACTACTACTGCTACAATGACTAATGGTACTTTTGCTACTACTGCTAGTACAACTATTGCTACACTAGTACTACCGCTCCTACTATCGCTACTACTCCTACTACTATTGGTGCTACAAAAACTAATGCTACGACAGCCACTACTACTACAACAACAACTACTACTACTACTACCACTACTACTACTATTAATACTACTACTATAACTATTGTGACTCCAACTACTGATATTACAACTGTTACTGCTATTACTTCTACTACTATTACTACCTCACCTACTAAAATTACTAACCCAACTACTACTATTTCTAGTATTACTGCTACTCCTACTAAAACTACTGCTACTACTTATATTACCACTACTACTACTACTATTGCAACTACTACATCTCCTACTACTGCCACTACTGCCACTACTTCTACTACTATGGCTAGTACTGTTACTACTATTACTACGACTACTACTATGGCCACTACAACAACAACTAAAACTACTACTGCTGTCGTTCCTACTACTCTAATACAGCCGTAATGTATGCTATACTACTATTACTATTGCTGCTGCTACTACTACTACTACTACTTCTACTACTACTACTACTACTACTGCTGCTGCTGCTGCTGCTACTACTACTACTACTACTCCGACTACTAGTACTACTACTATTACTATAGCTACTACTCTCGCTACTACTATTTCTCCAACTCCAACTACTACTACTACTACTGGGTAACTACTAATGCCACTAGTACTACCACCACTACGACTTCTATAAGAACTATAGCTACTACAACTATGACTGCTACTTCTACTATAATAACAACAACTACTACTATTGTTAAAACTAATACAACTATTGCTACTTCTAATACTATGACTTCTTCTCCTACTATTGCTACACTACTACTACTACTACTACTACTACTACTACTACATCTGCTACTACTGTTGCTACTACAACAACAAATACTACTACTCCTGCTGCTGCTACTTCTACTACTAGCACTACTACTATTTCTATAACTACTGCTACTGCTGGCACTACAACAATAACAACAATAACAACTACTATTGCTGCTGTTGCTACTAATGCTACTATTATTGGTATTGCAACTGCTGCTATCGCTACTACTACAACTCCTACGACTGCTATAATAGCTACTACTATTGCTTCGATTACAACTGCTACAACTAGTACTACTAATACAACTACTAATTCTACCACTACAGTTACTACTACTACTGCTGCTACTACTACACTACTACTACTGCAACTACTACTTCAACTACTGCAACTACTACTATTACTATTGCTACTGCTACTACTGCAACTAATACTACTACTATGACTGCTACAACTATTACTACTACTACCCCAACTACTAAAACTACTACTAATACTAGTACTATAGCAGCTTCTATTACTATTATTTCAATTATCGCTGCTACTACTACTACTGCTACTATTGCTAGCACTATGACTACTCTTACTACTGCTACTACTGCTAGTGCCACTAGTACTACTATTACTACTAATACTACTACAAGTATTTCTGCTACTACTACTTTTAATACCAATACTAGTACTACTACTACAACAACTAGCACTGCGGCTACCGTTGCTACTGCTACTACTACTCCAGCGACTTCTGCAACTACTATGACTACCTGCTACTGCTTTTTTTGCTACTACTGGTACAACTACTACTTCTACTACAACTACTACCACTACTATTATTGCTTCTTACGCAAATCGCACTAGTACTGTTGCTAACTACTACTAATATTGCTGCTCCTGCTCCTACTACTAATGCAACTGTTACTACTATAATTACAACTGCTGCTGCTACTGCTATTGCCACTGCACCAACCACAACAACTACTACTACTGTTACTGAAACTACCAGGGAAACTACTATTGCTTATACTCGTAATACTACGACTACTACAACTATTATTATTTTTACTAATGATACTCCTAATACTACAGTGACTACTAGTACTTCAGCTTCTACTACTACAAATTGCTTATCCCACGACTACTGCTACATCCGCTATAATAACTACTACTACTCCAATTACTACTTCAACTACTACTACTACTACCAGTACAATTGGCACTACTACTATTACTACTACTAATACAACTGGTACTAGTTCTACTGCTACTACTATGACTCTTGCTGCTACTACTGCTAGTACTACTTTTACTACAACCACCACCACTACTACTACTACAATTGCAACTACTGCTACTATTGTTACTTGTATACTACTCCTACTACAAATACTACCAGAACTACTTCCACTACTAATACGATTACTACTCCTACTTTTGCTACTAATACTACTACTACAACTAATAATACTACTTCTAATACTACTACTATTACAACTACCACTACTACCACTTCAGCTACCACTATTGCTACTACAACCGCTAGTACTACAACTACTACTACTATTACTATTATTACTACTAGTGCTACTTCAACTACTACAACTAGCCCTTCTACTACTACTAGTCCTACTACTTTTGCGACTACTACCGCTACTTCGTCTACTACGAGTACTACTAACACTACTCCTACTACTACTACAACAACTGCTACTACTACTGCTACTCCTACAACTGCTACTATTGCTACAATGACTACAACTACTGCTACTGCTGCAACACCTACTACTATAACTACTAAAGCTACTACTAGTGCGACTGCTATAATTGCAACTACTGTTGCTGCTACAACTACTATAACTACTACTATTACTACTGCTGCTACTCCTACTACTACTACTACAACTGTGACTTCTACTACTACTACTACTACTACTACTGCGGCTCTACTACTACTGCTGCCGCTACTGCTGCTACAGAAACAACTACTATAGCTGCTGCTACTACTACTACTACGGCTATTACTACTACTTCTACTGCCACTACTACCACTACTACTACTACTACAACCACTACTACTACTAATATTGTGGCTACCACAAATGCTAATACTACTTTTGCTTCTAGAATTGCTACTACTACAATTGGTGGTACTTCTTCTATTGTTACGATCGCTACAAATACAATAGCAACTACTACTTCTACTACTTCTACTACTACTGCTACAACTGCCACTACTGCTGCTACTACTACTACTTCTACTACTACTTCTGCTACTACTACTACTATGCCTACTTCTACTACTACTACTACTAATACTACTACTACCACTGCTACAACAACAATAACTACTACTACTCCGCCTACCACAATGACTATTACTACTACCACTATGACAATTACTACTCCCTATAACACTACTACTACTATTTCTGCTGCGCTGTTGTTGCGACAGCTACTACAACTATTGCTATTTTTGCTACTACAGCTACTACTACTATTACTACACCAACTACTGCAGCTACGGATACTACTACTACTACAGCTTATACTACTACTGGTCCTAGTCCTACGATAACTACTATGCCTACTACCATTTGTACTACAACCACTGCTGCTACTACTGATACGCCAGCTACAACTTCTACTTTTTGTGCGGCAACTTCTATTACTAGTACTACTACTGCTACTACAGTTGCCACTATGACTACTACTACTGCAACTACTTCTGCGGCTATGATAGCTATGACTAATACGACTACCAGTAGTACTACTACTACTACATAGGCCACTATTTCAATGACTACTACTACTACTACTACTACTACTACTACTACTACTAGTACTACTACTACTAGTACTACTACTCCTACTCCTACTACTACTACTGTTGCTGCTGCTGCTGCTACTGGTACTACTACTACCACCACCACCACCATTACTACAACAAATTCAATTTCTAGTACAACTACTACTACTTTTGCAAGTACAACAACTGCCACTGGGACTATTACTAGTACTACTACTACTACGACCACTACTTCTGCTAGTACTACTAATTCTACTACTATTACGACTAATACAACTTCTACAGCAACTACTACTACTTTAACTGCTACCACTAATGCTAATACTACTACTGCAACTACTCCTATTGCTACTACTCCTACTTGCACTACTACTACTACTACTACTACTACTACTGCAATGCCTACTATGGCTACAACTAATACTATGACTACTACTACTAATACTACTAGTATTACTACAACTACTATTACCACTTATCCTACTACTATTTCTTCTAGTACTACTTCTGCAATTTCTGCTACTGCTACTGCTGTTACTACTATTACTACTTCTACTACTTTCACGGCTACTACTTTCGCTACTACTACTACTGCTGCTACTGCAACAACTACTGCTAATTCAACAGTAACTATTGCTACTGCTACTACTACTTATACTCCTGCAACTACAACAACAACTACTAAATCTATAGCTGCTACTTCTACTACTTCTCCAACTACTACTACAACTGCTACAACTATCAGTATGGTATCTACCTCTACTATAGCTTCTATAACTGCTACTACTACTTTTGCTACTAGGACTACTACTACGATTACTACTACTACTTATTCTACTACTTAGACTACACGTACTATTACTATTTCTACTATTGCAATTATTGCTACTACTATTGCCTATGCTACTCCTACGACTACTACGGATGCTTCCACCACTACTGCTACAACTTCTACTATAGCTATTACTACTACAACTGCTCCAACTTCTATTATTACTATTATTACTACTACTACTGCTACTGCTATGCTGCTATGTTGCTGCTGCTACAACTACTGCTACTCTTACTAGCATTACTATTGCCACTACTACTACTGCTACAAATGTTGCTGCTACTTCCACTACTATTACTTCTACTATAACTACCACTACGACTACGACTATTACTATTAACACTACTACTTCTGCTACTACTATTACTACTACTACAACTATTACTCCTACTACTGCTATAACTGCTACTGCTGCTACAACAACAACAACAACAACAACAACTACTACTACTACTACGACTACTACTACTACTACTACTGCTACTACGACTACTACTACTACCACCACCACTACTACTGCTACTGCTGCTACTACTACAATAACTACTACTACAACTATAACAACAACAACTACTACTATAACTACTACTACTACTACTTCTAAGACTACTGCTACTACTACTACTACTATAACTACTACTACTACTACTACTACTACTACTACTACTACTGCTACTACTACTGCTACTACTACTACTACTACTACTATTACTAATATTACAACTGCTACTGCTGCTACTATTACTACTACTATTGTTGCGACTTCTAATACTACTATAGTTACTACCACTACCACTACTTCTCAAACTGCAACTACTACTAATACAGCTGCAGCTTGTGATGCTCCTACTAGTACTACTACTGCTGTTGCTTCTACTACTACTATTGCTTCTACTACCACTACTACTACTACTACAACAACTACTACAACTACTACAATTGTGACAGCTACTAATGCTACAATGACATCTACTGCTACTGCTACTACTTCTACTACTTCTACTACTGTAACCGCTATTGCTACCACTACTACTACTACTACGCTGCTACAACTACCACTACTACTACTGCTATAGGTACTGCTTCTACTACTACTACTTCTCCTACTTCTCCTAGTGCTACTACAAAACTGCTCCTACTATGACTACTAAAACTACTACTACTACTTCTATTCCTACTACTCCGGCTGCTGCTTCTTCTACAACTACGACTGCTACTACTACAACTTCTAGTAATACCGCTTCAACAACTATTACTACTACTACTTCTAGAAGTCCCACTCCCATTGTTTCTACGACAACCACTGCTACTTCTCCTACCACTATGTCTACAACTACCACAACTACTACAGCTCCTGCTACTACGACTACCTCAACTGTTACTACTGCCTCAACTGTTACTACTACTAACTCAGCTGTTCCAACTACTACTACTACTTCTTCTGCTACTTCGGCTACTACTTCTATTGCTACTCTTGTGACTACTATTACTGCAACTACTGCTAATACTGCTACTATTAAAACTACTACAACTTGTGCTATAACTACAACTTTTAGTACAACTTCTACTACTTCTACTTTAACTATTGCTATAGCTTCTACTACTACTTCACATACTACTACCACTACTACTACTACTCCTACTACCACTACTACTATTATTACTACTACGACTACTACTGCTACCACTACTACTGCTACCACTATTACTACTACAAATGCTACTATTACTACTTCTACTACTACTATAACTTCTCCTACTACCACTACTTCTGCTACTTCTATTGCTGCTGCTGCTACTACTACTTCTCCCGCTACTACTACTTCTGCTACTACAACTACTGCTACTCGTACTATATGGCTAGTACTTATGTTGCGACTGCTATTACTTTGATTACTGATACTACTGCTTCTATTACTACTACAACAACTTGTGCACCTACTCTGACTTCTACTACTATCTCAACTACTACTTCTTCTGCAACTACTACCACTACTACTACTACTACTATACCTACTACTATTGTTACACCAACTACTACTACTGTGGCAACTAATACTACTGCTACTACTACTCCCATTACTACTGCTATAGGTACTACTACTACTGCTACTTCTACTACTACTACAATATTAACAACTATTACTACTACTATACTTACTACTACTACTACTACCGCCACTACTACTACTATGACTACTGCTACACTAATACTACTACTACTACTATAATTGCTACTACTACTATTACAACTACTACTATTGCTACTACTAAGACTACTACTGCTACTACAACTACAACAACAACTGCTACTACTACTACCACACAACTACTACAACTTCTCCTACAATAATAATAACAACTACTACTGTTGCTACTCCTACTGCTACTGCTATGACTACTGCTATTTCTACTACTACAACTACTACTAATAGTACTTCTACTACTAATACTACTACTACAACTACCACTATTATTACTACTACTGCTATTTATTCTAGTACAATAACTATAAGTACTACTGTAACTACTTCTGCTACTACTATTGCAACTACTACTAGTAGACCTTCTGCTATTATTGCTAGTGTTGCATGACTAATGCTACTACTACTATTATTACTACTATTGCTACTACTGCTACTACAACTATTACTACAACTACTGCTATTGCTTCTACTACAACTACCACTAGTACTTCTTCTACTACTTATGCTTCCCCTAATAGTGCTACTACTACTACTACAACTACTATAGCTACAACTACTACTATTACTTCTGCTGATGCTGCTACTACTACTACTTCTAGCAATAAAAAGACGGGCACAAATGCTACTGCTTCTGCTGCTAGTGCCACTACTACTACTGGAACTACTGCGGCTACTACTATTGATTCTACTGTGACTTCTTCTACTACTTTTTCTACTCCTACTGTTGCTACAACTACAAGTACTACTGCTGCTACTACTACTACTACTTTTGCTACTGTTACTACTTCTGCTACTACTACTGCTACAACTATTGCTACTATTATTACAGCTGCTACTGCTTCCACTACTACTATTGCTGTTGCTACTACTACTACAACTACTACTCCTACTACTATCACTGCTACTGCTGCTTTGCTACTATTGCTGCTATAGCTACTATTACTACTACTGCTGCTACTAAATCCTCCGACTTCTATTGTTACTACTACTACAACAACTAATAATACTACTACTCTACTATTGCTACTAAAACTACTATAGATTCTATAACTACTATAATTACAATTACTTCTATTATTACTGCAACTACTAGTTATGCTACTATCAATACTGCTACTACTACAACTATGGCTACAAATGCCACTACCGCTACTTCTATTATTACTGTGGCTACTTCTATAACTACTACCGCTACTACTACTACTACTGCTACTACTACTACTACTACTACTACTACTATTTCTACTAGTACTGATGCTACTGCTACAACTACTACTACAACTACTACTACAACTACTACCACTACTACCACCACCACCACTACTACTACTATTACTACAACTACATCTACTATTGTTGCTGCAACTGCGGCTTCGACTACTACTCTAACAACTTCTCCAACTACTATTACTATTGCTACCAGTATTATAGCTACAACTACAATTGCTGCTTCAACTACTACTACTTTCGCTTGCTACTACTACTACAACTACTAGTACTACTGCTCCTACTTCTGCTAATATTATTGCTGGTACTCCTATAGCTACTGCTGCTACTACTACTATGACTACTGCTCTTGCTACTACTACTGATGCTGCTGCTACTACTACTACTATAGCTTCTACGGCAACTTCTACTGCTACTGCTACTACTACTACTACTGCTACTGCTGCTATTATTGCTACTAGTGCTAATGATAATACCACTACTACTACTATTGATGCTAACGCTGCTACTGCTACTACTATTGCTACAACTCCGACTGCTTCTACTACTATTATTACAACAACTGCCACTACTACTACTGCTACTGCTGCAACTCCTACTACTGCTAGTCCTTATAATACTACTGCTCCCACCACTAATACTATTATTGTTGCTGCTACTTCTACTACTATTACTTCAAATACAACTACTACAGCAATGACTACTACTACAATGACTAGCACTTTTTCTACTTCTATTACTACTACTACTGCTATTACTGCTGCTACTACAACTGCTTCTATTGTTATAATAACAATGACAATACTACTTATACTGGTACTACTACTACTCTTACCACTACTCTTGCTACTACTACTACTATAACTATGACTACTACTATAACTGCTACTACTACTAAGAATATTGCTACTTTTGCTACTGCTATAACCACTACAACTAGTACTACTGCTGCTGCTGCTACTACTACTACTGCTACTACTAATACAACTACTACTACTACTTCTGCTGTCAAGTTTTTTGTAAGATATGTGTGCTGTAAAGTCATTTACTATGCGCAGATGCCTTCTTATCATCTACGCGGTGTGCTGTAAAGCTTGCGCTTCGGTAAGCGCTTATGTAAGCCTGCCCATGGTTCTCTATATAAGGAATCGGGGAGCTCCATTGTAAATCATCGCCAGATATAACCAGAGATTAATAAAAAAGAGAAGTTCAATAGTTATCTATGAGTTCGCTACTACTACTACTGCTGCTGCTGCTGCTGCTACTACTAGTACAACCTCAACTACTACCACTACAGCAACTTCTCCTACTATTACTAAAGCTACTGCTACTATAGTTGATGTTACTGCTAACACTACTACTACTGTTGTTGCTACTGCTACCGCTGCTGCTACTACAACTACTACTGCCACTACTACTACTACTACTACTACAACTACTGCCACTACTACTACTGCTACTACTACTACTGCTGCTACTACTACTGCTACTACTACTGCTACTACTACTACTGCTGCTGCTACTACTGCTACTACTACTGCTACTACAATAGTTACTACTATGACTTGTACTACTTCTACTACTGCTGCTGCTACAACAACAAGTACTACTACTTCTACTGCTACTACTACATCTATATTGTTATTATCGATACTATTATTACTACTACTATGATTGCTACTACTGCTACTACTACTACTACAGCTACAACTAAACATTTGCTATAGCTACTATTGCTGCTACAACTTCTACTCCTACTCCAGCTGCTACAACAACTACTATAACTGCTACTACTCATGTTGTTGCCACTAAGGCTGCTGTAACTATGACTACAACTTCTCCTATTTCCATGACTATTGCCACTATTACAATTACTGTAACCACTGCTACTGTTACAACTAATATTACCGCTACAACTACTAGTACTATAACAACGCTAATTGCAACTAGTATTATAGCTACTACTACTACTACTTCTACAACTACTACTCTTACAACTTCTCCTACTAATGCTACTATCGCTAATAGTATTATAGATACTACAACTACTACTACGACTACTGCTACAACAAGTACTACTACTACTACTTCTGCTACTACTACTACTATAGTTATAACTACCACAACTACTTGTACTACTACTGCTACTAATAGTAGTAGAAGCAACAACAACAACAACTACTACTACTACTACCAATTGTAGTAGAAGCAACAAAAGTAGAGTGGTAGTAGAAGTAGTAGTAGTTGTAGTTTTTCTAGCAGTAGTAGTAGAAGCAATATTAGTAGTAGTAGTAGCTACTATAGTAGAAGTAGTAGTAGAAGTAGCAGCAGCAGTAGTATTCATGGTAGCAGTAGCAGTAGCAGTGACAGCAGCAATATTTGATATAGTAGTAGTAGTTGTAGCATTAGTGGTATTAGTCACAGTAATACTGGCATTATTAGCAGCAGTAGTAACCGTAGCAGCAGTGGTTACAGCACTAGTAGTAGCAGTAGTGTTAGGAATATAAGTAGTAGCGATAGTAGGAGTTGTAGTATAAATAGAAGTGGTGGTAGCAGTAGTAGCGGTAGCTGTAGTGGCAGTAGTAGTAATTATTGTGGTAGTCATAGTAGTAGTAGTTGATGTAGTTGTTGTACCAGAAGTAGTAGCAGTTGTACTAGCAATAGTAGTAGTAGTAGTTGTAGTAGCTATTGTGGTAGTAGTAGAAGCAGTAGCAGAAGTAGTAGTTGTTGTTGTAGCCGTTATAGTAATAGTAGTAGTAATAATAGTAGTAGTAGTAGTAGTAGTAGTAGTTATTATTATTATTGTTGTTATTATTGTTGTTGTTATTGTTGTTGTTGTTGTTGTTATTGTTGTTGTAGCTTTCAATGTAATAGAAGTAGTAGTAGTCGAAGTAGTAGCAACATGAGTCATAGCTATAGTAGTAGAATTAGTAGTAGTAGTAGTAGTAGCAATAGCTGCTATAGTTGTAGTAGTCGTAGTACTAGTAGTAGTTGAAGTAGTCGTAATAATAGTAGCAGTAGTAGTACTAGTAGTATTAGAAGTAGTAGTAATAGTAGTAGCAGTGATGGTAGTAGTGGTCATTGTTGTAGTAGTAGCAATAGTACAGTAGCAGTAA